>VZRL01006115.1:265738-288861 GCA_013397895.1 Origma solitaria | reverse complement strand
CACAATCCTAGCATCACTGCCTGAATAAACCAGCAGCCTCTCCTCCTCCTCCAGCACCACCTGGGATGCAGCGAGCGGAGGGGAGCAGCAGCTCTGGTTAGAAATAAAGGGAGCCCCGGCGGCGGTGGCGGCGCTCTGCGGTGCCAAAGGGCCCCAGGACAGCAGCACAACCCCCCGGGCTGCACGGACACCACCCGACACGGGCAAGGCGGACACGGCTCGCTTGACGCCTGGGAACAGGCGGCAATACTGACATTTCTCCAGAGAATGAAACGAGCTAAATATCCGCCAAAGAGTCTTCTCACGTGGTACTCGGGCTTACAGCTGGACATAAATAGATAGTCCTGCTGCCCCTTTCAGAAAGCTGTCCTGGGAAGGAGTCCCACAAGCACTGCCAGAGCACGGAGCAGGGGGAGAGCAAAGAGTGGAACAGCATGCCAGTGCCAGGGCAGGCTGGGGTCCTGCTCAGGGACAGCCCCAGCAGCAGCACAAGTTTCTGTTTCTCACTCTCCAGCACAGAGACCCTGAACATCTTCAGCTAAAATAACAGCCTTTTCTATGAATCTAAATTGCAACTGCACTTACATGTAATGATATGCCATGCACTAAATAGTTTTAAAAAGCTATTCAACAGCACTTTATTAGATGCATTTGCCAATGCTATTTGGCCGAGGAGCATCGTAAAATGGTTTAATACGGATTTTCAAACTAGTGGTTTGATTGACAAGAAGGAAAAGCATCTGAAATAATGATAGCTTTTACAACCAAAACCACTCAGCGTTTCTGTGGAAGGAGAGCAGATTTATCACACCACATTAGTCAGGCTCAAAGACCAAGCTACCAGAAGTTTCAGTCTACCTGCCAATGACTGTAGCTTTGAAACAATTTGCTCCTTTATTAAAAAGATGTTTCTCATTCACATTACGAAGAGAGAAAACGGGCAACAGAAAAGCAGTAAAGCCAATTATATAAAAGATACACAATATAAAACACAGAATCAAGTATTTTTTTAAAGTCAGTTATAGCTATCTTTAGAAATCACTGTTAAGCTTTCAGAGAAGTGTGATTTTGATCATGCCTCTTTAAATATCTGCTTTGGTTTTGGAGAAAAGTCACTACATTTGAGCTGTTAGCTTGCACTCTGAATAGATAATTAAGTCTGTGTGTCGGTGGTTCTTTTTTTAACAAAGGTGACACTTCCCTGCTGATGTAGATGATGCAAATCACTTCATTTCAGTGCCAGCTGGAGATGATGATTTAGTGGTTAAAGCATCAAATTTGAAATCACTTAGTCTCCCTAGGTGTACAGATTGTACCAATGGGACTGTAACAGCAACATTTAAATACAGAAATAACCGTATTATCTCTATAATATTATTCTCCTCTTGCCTGAGCACCTTTTGCAAATAGCACCACATTGTTCTTGGATCATTTCAAGACTGACTAATCCAACACCACATGCTGTTGCCCAAAGTCTTGGAAGCCATAACCAAAGTTTCAGAAACCTCTCATCCATACAGTGAGAATCAGTCATTGCACTAAACTGTGTTACCTTCAATTTTTAAACAAATAGGAATCAGGGCTAAGAAATACATCAATATTTAACTGATAAGGATAATCAGCTCTCAAAATGAGAATTAGGTATCCCCATTATTGTTATTTCTCCTACTTGTAATCTTGTCTCTACAAGAAAACTGGAAATAATCAGGACAATCATTCTGTGTCTGGGCACACAGAAATTTCCAAGCATACCAGCATACCATTAAGGCGCTTTCCCGCATGCCAGCCAATTAATACAATGTTATTCTGAAGAAAAAAAATGCAAAATCGAACTTCAGGAGACGAAAATGAAGAAGCCAAGCCATGCTAATAGGTTTGATGACTCACTGGATCATTAGTACAAATGGATTTTAGAGGCAGGGATAAGCCTCCCATTAAGCACACATATACATACATATCTTAAGGGTTAGAACCTGGCTTCTAGAAAACTGGATGGCACCGGGTTTTAGTCACTGATCAGGCAAAGCATCTAATCTGCCTCTGGCAAGACGTGTCAACCATCATGAACCTAGTTTGATCCACCAATGCAAGAAAGTCTGGTCATGTACACAAGCCCTCACCTGCATTTACTGACAAGACAGATGACATTCAGAAAGGTTTTTGAGGGGAAAAAAATTAAAATGTTTGGCTAGGCAAGATATTTCAGCTCCAGTATTTTGTAATAATCAACCTGAGACTTTACTTTTTTCCTCCCTCTGTAGTTCATGTATTCCCTCTCACACAACAGAGTCACTTTCTGAAAAACCTTACCTCCTCGTTTGGTACCTCTTTACAGTCTTACCACCATCTGCTACACATGCCATTTTAAGGCCAGAGAACTCCTTAAGAATACTAGTTCATATGTATAACTTGTTCCTTTGTTACAATTCGTCGGTCCCAAGATCACCGCTGGGTTTTGACCAACTCCATTTACCTTAAACCTCTCCATTCTTTAGCCCAATTCTGTCTGCACTGGGACAACGATGTAAAACACAGGCAGCTAGAAAGGGACAATGAGTACAAACAGATGGGGCAGCAACAAGAACAGCAGTGGAAACAGGGCCACAGATCAATCTCACTTTTAAAGAACTTGTTATTTGCATGGAGCTCTAACTGTCCAAACCCAGGATTACTGGAAAGCACAATTCAACGCTTCTCTTCTGAGATGTGCTAAGACTGAATGTAATCAAAAGACTAAAAATGGTAAGAGATCTTCAGCTGGGTCCCTATATTTCACAAACTCCACATCCTCCCCTTTATTTCACAGAAAATTGTAGAGACCTCCCTTAATTCAGATTTGAATCACAACATCCCAGTAAAGTAGTCAAAATCTGGGAAGAAAGCTTACTTACCACACTTCTCGAGACCTATGTTGGCAAAAATACTTAAAACAACATGTAGCCATGAAAAAATATAGTAAATATATTGTGTGATAAAACTGTAATATGATTAATCCAAGAGCATTTTGGAAATTATGCTTAGACAGCAGCACTACAGCAGCTGACAGGACAGTAAATATCAGAAATAAATATACATCAATAATCCTATTGATGGGGGGAAGCAGGGCAGGAAATGTATTGCAGCCACAGGGGAAAACCTGTTGTATTGATCAAATCATAGGGTCACCATCTGCTAAGCCCCAGAGCTCCATATACTACTTTAAAGAGCCCCAAAAATGTATTCAGAAAAGGTGAACCTTTTACCACTGGGTTTCAAGTAGCTCTACAGAAGTTAGCAAATAAAGACATTTTAAATCCAACCAACATATGTTTTGATGCATATTGTAGTGCACCATGACGCTCAAAAGAAAAAAATATTTCCCTTTCAAATTACAGCGCACAAGAGAAAAAACACGGAATGAAATATGTCCACACTGGAGACAAGTTTGAGATTCTCCCAGAAGGCAAAACTATTTTAAATACATTTAGCCCATTAAACCATCTCCACCACTGCAGCACAAAACCCCCAGTTCTATGTGTGTTCTATTATTAAACATCCCCTCTGAAAAGAACAGCCCTGCTTCCTTCTGCTTGATCCTAAAAGCCAAAAAACAAGCACAACCCACCTGGAGTTTCACACTCCTCCAACCCACAAGACAGAGCCACCTCTGACAGCTTGAAAAGAGGTCGCTGGCTTGCTGGGTCTTTGGCACCACAGGGGCACAGCTGCCACAGCAGTGCTACAGCATGTGGCCCTCGAACACAAAAGCCTGTGAGGCGGCACAGCCCAGCACCCCTCCCAGCTCAGCCTGCAGAGCATCCCCCCCTGCACTGCCCGTGCTGCTCTGTCCACAGCCCCTGGTACTGACGTGCTACCTCAGACAGCGCAGGGAGCAGATGCTGTGATCCACCAGCTACCGGTGACTGTGGACCACCAAGCACAGAGCCTGTAGCACTATTTCATGTATCTGCAGTCAGACTAGTAATCCAGGGTTGTCTTTACTGCACAAAGGATGGTTCCAGAAAAAATACAAAAACGAATTTTTGCTACTGTCTTTGTGCCTAGAGAAGGTTAATTCTACATACTTGTTGAAAGTAGGGCTCAGGAAAACGGTACAGTGTGTTCACACACCACAGTCTCATCAACACAGCATTAATATTTTAAGCCTTTTCATTGCATTAGTCATCATTTGTATCACTTTGTTCATAAATGTCACAAAAGAGGTCAGGACCTCACTGTGTCCTATATTAGATATCACAGACAAAAACTGCAGAGCCAATCCTTGCCTACAAAGGTATTCAGCGCAAATATAAACTGCACAATGGACAGGAAATGACATCTATGATTTCCAGGAACAGGGAACAAAATTTATATTATTTAGTCTCAGGAAGTACGCAGTTAGTCCAATGTTTCTTCTTCCTTTAGACTTCAGGCACATAACCTTATTACTTATTTCCCCCTTCAAAAACTGCAGGCATGGTAATTACACTTGAACAGAACCTTCTTTTTAAGGACACCTTAAAACAGCGCACTTGTCCTTGGAGGGCTTATGACAGAGGAGTTGGGGAATTCTCTTGTTTATAGCTAAGATACTGAAAAAGAATATTGATTGCATGTTGTTTAGCCATATCTATTAAGGACTGATCTAGAAATGATCATTAAAATAGTACTGCTCACTGTAGTATATATCTTTTAACAGGAAATTAATCTACAAGTCTGTAACCCCTGTAAGATGCTCACAACTGTGTATGCATTATATGATCCTTCAGCTATCACAATCAGGATCCAGCCACAAGAACTTCAGATTCAGGATTCTTAGTTATGATCTTTAGTTGTGGGGTTTTGGTTTTTTTTCTTAATTCTCCCTATTTCCTCCTATTCACACCATCCACTCCTGCCTCCTGTACTACACACTTGCATACACTAGGACAGGATTGATGAGAAAAGAAGCCACCATCCCCTGCCCACAAGTGCATGTTGTAATTTGTCCTTTGGGAGTGATGGACAGTTACACCTAGTAAGTTTATTTTTAAGTTGAATAATGTTCATAGTCATATTGCTTCTTGAAATTTTTGGCAGATACACCCTGAGAAGTATGCCAAAGTTTTCCAGCATTAGTGAAAGCACTTGAAAATGTAATACATCTGTAAATCAATTGTGAAAGCAGTTTCTAGCAGTTTACGGCACAATGGGATGGAGCTGTCATGACCAGTTTCCCATCCAGGGAGGCACCACATTCCCAGGCAGTGAATCAGTGCAGGTAAGGCTGACTGCAATTCCTCAATCCGTTGGTTGTCCATAGAGGAGCACAAGATGCTTATGCAATTGGATCACGTAGGTGAGAATATGAAAGCCCTCAAAAGCATTGCAGGTTGCTAAAACTGACACATAGCTGTGACTGTAATCCCCCTGAACCTACTCACAACCTCCATTTGTAGATGAGTAACTGTTCAAATGAATCAAGGAAGTGCAGAAAGACGTAACATCTGTACAGTACCAGCACTACAGGCAGCAATAGCAGAACTGCATCATAAATCCATCTCCCAGACCTGTGCTCGATCCAGTAAAAAGCTCCTGTTGTCCCTGAGCTCTTCAGAAATCCACTCACTGGTAAGCCAGAAGCTTCTCTTAAACCTGTCTACAACATAATCATATCAAGCTAACACTGAATATGTTAATATTCAAATGCTTTACATTACAAATTATTAACTCTCCTATATCACCATCTCTCACCACCATGCCATTAATAAGCTTGTATTCTGTAGTATCTGGAGCTCCTAGGTCAAACTGGTTTAGAGAATAGAAGAATTTAAATTTGCTGATAATTCAGCAATGCTCAGCACACAAGTGACAGCAGCCAGTGCCAATGGGGTGGGTACAAAGGGTGGCCTATTTCACTCCAGGCCCATGACTGGGAATTGACTGTTTCCAGAGCTTAAAAGGAGATAACTGAAAGAACTCCCAAAAAGCAGAAACTGACTCATGATTTTTAAACATTATGCAACACAGATCACATGCACCTCAAATATTTCAGAAAAAAAACAAAAACCTTACTGACATTACAAAACAGACGTGATGCAGAAAATTTAACATACGGTTCAATAGCTATACTGAAAGAACAAGGCAGAGATTTAACTCAGAACTATCCATGTGGGAAACAAAAAGGAGCTTAGACTAATTTTGCTTGATCACAAGACAGAAGTTAGTTCACCTTATGCCAGTAATAGAGGACAACAAACTAACACAACTGAGTATGCCTGATATACTATTAAAGCTATCTGTATTCACCGCAGTGCCTGTAAATCCTAATTTTGGGCTGCAGCACTATTGCTACAGGTACTGCACAAGCACAGCAAAACCTCAGACTGCCTGCTTTAAAAAAAAAAAAAAGAAAACACAATAGCAGACAGAGAAGTACAGCTAGACAGCCAGATGATATTGAAAAGCATGGTGGATAGTATTCTTAATATAAGAGCTGCTATTGTTTCTATAGTTTTCTTGGCAGAGATGAGCTCCAAGGGACACACCATGAAGGCGCAAGGTCAATAAGAGGGCTAAGAGATCAGATTTTAATCACCATGTTCAACATGGTTAAACGTCTATAAGAAAATGCCAACATGGGGGAAATTGAAAATGTACCTGTTTTAAAACATGTGTGGGATGGAGGTAGGAGGCATGAGCCAAGCTTGAGTACTAAGTAAAAAATTATAAGGATGGGACAACAGAGAAAAAAGTAGGTTGTGAAGAGTTTTGGATGTTAAAGCAACAAGAGGAAGACAGACTAGATCTACAATGACTATAAGGAAAGCACACTGGAATTCATGAAAACATATGTACAAACACTAAAACAGGTGATTAATCAAATGCCAAAGCCCATTTTAATTCTTTGTTCATATGTATGTTGTCTTCCAAAAGGAAGAGAGTACACCCAACAAAAAAGAGTTTGCAGAAGCTTCCAAATGCTATGTTTCACACGCTTCTAACAAGCTCTTAATCAGAGAAAAATGATAGATAAGTGAAGAGATATCTCCATGTTGTAAAATTGGCTGTGTCTGTAATTCAACAACAGCATCTAGGTTTCTCATTATATTTTTTTCTAATTTTGTTCAAATGCATAAATAAACTCTGAAGTTATAATTGCCACTTGAGGAACAGTGATCTGTGCTGTTCTAATGAAGAAAATAAAAGGAGGGGGAGAATCAATTTATTTTACTTCTTGCCTTTGTGTGCCAACTATAACAGTAAAACAGATCATACATGGCTACCTTAAGAGGATAGATGCATCGCATAAGCAAGGCAAAAGATGTGTCATGCAAACACTGCTAAAGTAACAATTTATGTTAACTGCTGTAGTAACCAGTAACATAAAGTCTAGAGTTAACAACTGGAATAAAAGTCATAGCAATGCTTACATGGTCGATAAAATATTGAGAAAACACGTTTTAAATTAAATACAAAGTAATGAATTGAAGTGAGATTTCAGAGAGCAAATGACGAAGCATAGAATTCAAAACATTATTTTGGTATGGACCATACTAAAAAGAAAAATTGTTGAAGAGGCCTACCTAATAAAAAATATTGCTGAAAACTATGATTATAAAAGTTAAGAAATGTTTCATAACCTTGCTAAATAATATTAAATAAATGCATATCTTGGCCAGTACTCACACTCCAGAAACCCGCTTAAATGCTACGTGGTAATTTTAAAAAATAAGTCACCAAGTCAGCAGAAAAACTAATGCAATACATGCAAAAAATAATTCTGACAGGTATGATTTGTAGCTACGCTTGAGATAATATTGCAGAAAAATGGAGGTCACAGCAGGTCCCAGATCTAAAACTGAACTTCTCTTCCTTTATTAGAATCTGATTATTTGCTTAGCACCTAGCATACAAATAGAATTTTATAGTGTGAATCACCAGCTTTATTGACCTGAACTGCTATTTCAGAAACAGCAGGATTTTTATCTGCCCAATATAATGAAAGAAAGCAAAATTATCCTATGTCCCCAAGACAAGATTTACCCACAAATAGAATGCTTGGAAAGATTTTAGATTAAAAATCAATTGCCAAAGTTAGAAAAATTATTAATGACTAAATGTCTTTGCTTTGGGCCACGAAATATGGAAATGGAACCACGTTTACTCTCTCCCAGTACACATGGCTTCCATGGACAGAGCTCTGTTACACAGGAACAGAAATATGACCCTTTCTGGAGCTGGGGAGGAGAACGGTGCTGACCCCTGGAGAAGCTCATATAAGCACCACAGAGCTCTTGGAACCACAAATGTTGATCAGTCAACAGCAAGTCTTGCACCACCACTGCAGTTCTTTGATCATATATGCATATGTTCCCATTTGCAGATACCACTAGTTCCATAAAGGAAGTTTGGCATGTATGGGAAGCTATTGCAACCCCAAGTCCTCCAGACTACCTAATTCCCTTCATCTCCCATGTGGGCCATAGCTTCACAGAGCATGCTCTCCAAGCGTTGGAAAGAGAAGCAGCTAGCAAAGCAAAAGAACCTCAGACCACCACCTCCCCTTCCTGAAAAAAATACACATTAGTCATTTAAGCTAGTTTGACACAGAGAGTTTTTTTGATGAAGTTTGTGAGATGAAGAGGAGCAAATAGTTATCAGGTCTGACAACATTACTACTGCAAGATTTTATACTCAACAGTTAAATGACAAAATTTCAGTTCATAACCTACTCTTACAGGACAAATTTATTGAATTGGATGTGTTTAGGATTAATCAAAGGCTCATTTAGTACTAAAGCCCAGAGCCATTAAAATTGATTTTGAGCATGTACAACACCATACAAGCATGAGTTTTGCTAACAGCAAAGCTCTGATTGTTTATTTACTATTGCATAGTTTGGGACAACTCAATCCATTTCTCAGAATGTGCTTCATCTACCAGCCTTCAAGTAATCTTGTCTCATTAAGTTTGTTTTTCAAAGAGTCTCATACCATCTGTTTGTCCAGTGATGTCTAGTTTGTCCAGCTCAATGGGTACCTGACTTCTAGACCTCTCCAGATATTACTGTAAATATCAGTAATATTTAATTATTCAGACGTATATACATTTTTTTCAAATATCAGCTCTTTTCATTGATTACCTCCCCACTCCTTTAGTTTCACTGTATAACTATTTTTTCTTCAGGACCTAAGGTCCAAAAGCTATTTCTGCCAATGAGCATTGGATAAGACAAAAAATGAGCAATAACTCATTGGGGAGAAAAAAACCCCAGAACCCAAAGAAACAACAAAAACCACACAACCACACACACAAAATTAAAATGTTAGCTATCAATGATGCCTAATCCAGCCCAAAAAACAAAAACTGTTCATGGTCTGTATTTTGGCCATATCTGTTGTATGGATGGCAAGGAAAACATATTGATCAGTACCAGGTTCTGTGATTTTAGGAAGTTACCAATAATTTATAGAGAACTAAATTTAGAAGCTGTTTTACTGCTGACAAAACACAGCAAGATGTTTCCAATTTTTACTAAGAAAAAGAAAATTCTAGGCTTGTAAGTAAGATAATCTAATGTGGAGATGGAACATAGACTTGACTTCTTTGGCAAATTTCAAAGGTATGTGAGGAGCACTCATTTACCGCTCAGTAAGTCAAATTCAGGTTATTAACAGCTTCAAGGAGAAAAACATTTAAAAAATCTGAGATTCTCATTTAATTCTTCCTCCAGAGCTGCTCCAGTACAGAATTATAAGCAGGACTATTGATCCAAACTGACTAAGTTCCACAGCCCATGTTTCTAGAATCTTGTTTTTAAACATCAAGCTATCTCAAAGCTACAGAAACAGAGCTGCTGGCACTGCCTGATCTCCATAAATCAGTCTATTCCTAGCACTAATTATCCCAAGCAGCTGTTATCCTCCATCTGATCTTCAGTATCCAGGAAATCTTTTCTTCAAAGGCTAACGCAACCAGAGAATGGTTAGCATGTACTTGGAGATAAAATGCATCTGTGTTACTTAAATATACCCCACTGGCTATATATACCCCACTGGGTGTTTTCACCAAAGCCCCATTAAACCTCCTACAAGTTCACAGTGTTTGGGGGGGGGTTCTTTTGTGGGTTTTGGGATTTTTTTTAAAGGGCATTTCAGCAGGGAACAGAACAGCACTGGTTTTTTGTACAGAAGTGTAACCCCCAGCAGAATAAAAGAGAAGGCAGCGCTCAGCTAGACAAGTGTGAAAGACTATGCATACAATCTAACAACAGAACTTTTTCTCTCGGGCTGTTTCCACATCCAAAAGCTTGTCAGAAAAAGATTAAAGACTGAAATGACATGATATAGTTACGCCGCTCCCACAGCCACCCCTGCTGTGAGCTTATACACACAAACAAAACCTTACATCTTGATTGCCCAACATTTGCCAGAGATGCTGTGCCTTTTCACTACCTTCAGGAATCGGAGCAGATCTACCATCAGTTCAGAAGTGTCTAAAGATTTGTGAAACATGAATGCGCTCCAGTGCACTTCTCACACATCACTCCTTCCCACGTGGCCTTCGGCACGCTGGTTGTGGAGCCAGCTTCCTTGCAAATTGCCAGTTAGAGCAATGAACTCCTGGGTTATACCCTGGATGCTGACAACACTTCGCAGAAAAGCACACAACCCTTTTTGCACCCAGCCATGCAGGCTTTGCTCAGCTGGACCCCACTCCTGCCCCCATGACCAACACTCGCCCTGCCCCAGGGCAGACATGCTGGGCTGCAGCTGCTGGGCTGCAGCAGGATGAGCTGTTTCACTCCTCCTGAAATGCCACTCCTTCCTGCCATGGAAATTGGCACTTCACCTCATTTAACCACAGTAATCCCTGGGTGACTAAATAAAAGCTTTTCCAGTTTTTCAGGGAATTATTAGATTAACAAAATTTTAGCCCTGATCAGGTATCGATCTGAATAGCTGCAAATTATCACAGGGAATAGCAGTGTCTGGCAGTTATGGCTTGCGTCATCACTGACTGACAGGGACTGCAGACAGAGAACAGGCTGTTCTGACTTTGTTGTCTCCAACCAGCAGCATCCTTCCTCCAGCATGCTTCCTCAATTTGAGCTAATCAAATCCCACCTTCCAAAGCTACTGCAGTGTCAGAGAAATAAGAGATCACTTGTTTGAGAACCACTTTTTTCAGGCAAATTAGTATATAAGTGCTACAAGTATTACTTGATAAGTAATCCAAAAAGCTCCACACACAATAATCTGTTGCATTAATCCCTATTTCTAATACTAAGGAAGTGTTTTATGTAACAAGTACTCTCCAATACATCCACTTGTCATGGCACAGCTGTTGTGAAAAGTGTAATTCAGTGGAGTCAAAATTCTATATGCATTAAAAAGCTAATCCTGTGAGGTTAGCTACGACTTTGCAACAGCAACAGGATTACTGCTACCTAGAAAAATATGGAGAAGCTAAGCAGTCAGCCTCCATCCAAGCTGCATGCATACCCAAAATAAACACAACATCGGGTGTAGCATTAACTCAGCCAGTTTCATTGTTGTCACAGCTGCTAGCACACTGACAAAGCATAGTTACAACATCCTATAACAAATGTCACAGGACAAGAATTTGATAGTGACTCTGCAATCTGTACATTCCTATACCAAACAATTGGCATTTTCTGTTGCAAACTGGGCCTAGATTGAGTAGCCAGATTATTACTGACAGAATGGTTTACTGAATTTACTGTTCAGTTCTGTAACCACATTCAGTTTTACTATCCCATCAAGTTTCTACATCATTAAAAAAACACTGCTGAACTATTGATGAGGAAGGGAGGGAGGGAAGAAAGAAAACTGTTTGTAGTTAGATAACCAGTGGCTGATTCTCTCACCACTTCAGGTGACCACTGCAGGGTGCACCTTTCATTTCAGAGGCTGAGGCCAGCTACAGAACACACCTACACAATACACTTCAGGCCAATTTAGCCCTGCTACACCCTCAGCGCAGATGTCTCCCATTTCCCAGGGCAAGCATTCAAAGCGGGGAGAGATGGAAGGCTGCAGGGGTATGGGTTTCCATTTCTCAGGGCTCACAGCTTATACAGAAGTGGGACACCAGAGCTGGCAGAGCAGGGTCTCCCAGGTCTCACTGCGCTCCTGTGGATGAAGGGCTGGCATGTCTCAGAGCAGCCACTGGTTTCTGTGTGAGGCACCTTTGGGGCCAAGTTTGATGCTTAACAGGCAGAAGTGAACAGGCAACTGAAGGCTCTCTCCTCTCAGAGCCAAGTGCCCTGAGGTCAGCTGCTCGTTTTCCTCAGCTTCCACCTAGCCCTGAACCCTTGGCATCTCCCTTTCTGAGGAAAATCCCACCCTCCCAGGCAGAGCAGCTCACTGAACTGGAAAATGAGCGGCAGCAGTGAGCCAGAAGGTAGCTCCTTCCTCAAGGACGTAATGGGCTCTTAGTCAGCAGGCTCCACACTGTCCCGAGGAATTTACCAGCAGTAGTGACCCCAGCTCCAAATGCAGCCAATTTTCTATTAATGGTAGCAGTAGAATGACACTTAGAGGAAAAAATGCCAGTCAGGCGTAGTCTTATACTCTGTGCTGACACTGAGCACCACCCTGTGTCACTTGAAACAGACTTCAGGACTTTTAACAAAGGCAGTCTTACCTCTGGCTCCTGACACTAGTCAAAGCAGCCACCAAGGTAGTTTGTTTACTAAAATCCTGAAGAATATCACTGAAGGAGCCCATGACAAAAGCCATTTTCAAGAACTGCTCAGATTTTAGCCAATTATGAGATGGTACTTGTTCTGAGGAGGCTGGGAGGTACTTTTGTTAGAGGTAAAACACTTCAGTGGTGAGAGTTAGGGACAAAGTAGTTAGGAATGTGACACAGAAAAGTAAGGATTCATATAAACCCTACAGACTCAGAAGGAAAACATATGGCTTAGGAATGCATGTGGGCTACTCAGCTCCCTAACCAGCCTGGCAATCCCAGTGCTGAGCAGCCAGGGAGTGAGCTGCAGAGATGGCTTGCTGAATGTTCCCAGGAAGATCCCTGTCACAAAGTTGTCATAAAGAAACCACTTTAAGGGAAAGGTCTGCCATAAAATACAAGTTTGTGGAAAGCAAAGTCCTTCACAGCAAAATGTCATCTTTGACGAAAACAGATTTTCAAATGCTAAAAGCATGATTTTGACTCTTTTCAGGATTAAACATTTTATCATCTTACTTGAAAATGGCTCATTACATAACATGAAATGAAAAAGGCATCCGAACAAAGCATTTTAGTTTGAAATGCAAGCTTTCAGAATTTTGCTTCATAAGCAATTGACTTTTGTGAGTGGGTGTTTTATTTCATGCTGGATCAAGATATTTTAGTTGCTGTATCCTTAAAGCAGAATTTCTCTCAAAAGTGAGGATTCCAGGTTCTATAATGCTCTAAGGACTTAGCTCCTGCCACCTTTTGAATATGATATTCTGCAGTGACACAGACCACAGGAACTTCTCAGTTGATCTATGACTAAATTAGATGGCAAATCCAGCCTTTCTTTCAAGGAAAACAAGAAAGAAAAAAATTATCTTTTCAACACCAGGAAAGTAAAGAAATTTTACTTCACCTTGGGAGTTAAGAAACTGAAATTAGTCCCAAAGTGGCCTTTGAGAGGTACCAAATCTGCACAATCACACAATTTGCCAGGTTTGTAAGGATACTGACTGCACAGTTTGCCAATTTAGAACTTATATTACAGCTTTGTTTTAACAGTGGAGAATATTGGCAAGAGAAGATGGCAGTCAGTTGAAGTATTTTTAATTAGCCAGCCAATGACTTCTATTTACTCACACACCAGTCAGCATTCTGGGACTAGCATAGATCATCCTGAAGAGCTGGCTGGAGACAGTGCAGTGGGGTGGTCTCTTCCCCTAGGGCTTACCAATGCTACTGCTCATCAAGTGATCAAAGATGTCAAAATTCATGTCTTAGAAGATCATGCTCTGTGTGCACATCTCGTCAGCAGCACAATTACAGTTTAAATCTGGGTACTTAGTTGATAGTTCTCTAGAAGAATGTCCTGTGAGAGGGATGGCACACAGTGCTATACCAGACTTGCTGCTCTGTTAAACTACTTGCCCAAGCCCCAGCATCCTGGCTGTGCAGCTCAAGGACCAGTTCCAAGATGATACTCTCATTAAAAGAAAGTAACCATGGAATTCACAACCTAAAAACTCCTCGGAATTATTCCATCAGTGATGAGTTGTCAGTCTGCGTTCCACACAGCTGGTACTACGTCTGACAACACTCAAACTCTCTCCTAGTCTAACTAACAGATACGCAGAATACATAATTTACATTAGCAAATACTAAACATGACACACACCTACTTATTGAAACATTTCTTCATGACCTGATGCACAGCAATGAATGTTGCTGTTTGCAGTCCTTCTCCTTCAAGCCTAGTGGTTAAAAGAAAAGTAATTCTTCTCATTCCAGGCCTCCAAGTGCAATAGAATAAGCTTTCAGAATTTCCAGAATCTTTGCTGGCTGAATCTGAATGCAATATGTTAGTCAAATAGCATTTAATTTTATATTCATCCCCATAGGTGGCTCTTTTGAAGGGCTCTCCAGTAATATTTTTTAAAATCACACAATTTATTAATAATGCTGGATAACAATGACCAAGTCAGTTAAGACCACACTTAGATCTACAGCCATTTTCTCTTGTGCACGCCCATCCCAAGGGACCAGCTGGTGAACTCTGCCATCCAAATCAAAAGAACTGCTGCCCAGTGGCCCAGTGTAGCTGATGGACCAAGCACACAGCTACCATCCCCACTGAGCCAAGCTCCAGCATCACTAAATACAGGTTCTCTGCTTTTCTAACTGCTCCATCACCTCACTCTCGGCAAACCAGCACAGGACACAGAATGGATCAGAAAATCCTTGCTAATCCTTGCTCAGCCCTCCTCCACTAAACTGCCATAGCAGCAATATTCACTGAGTAACTCAAGTCTTCATAAAGAAATTAAAAAAAAATTAAACCAGAGCAATTGGAGTGTTCCAGGTTAAAGCATATTTACACAACTGCAACAGTACATCAAACTACTTGGAAATGGGTGGGAAGAGACAGATATGCCACAGACAAAATTTGACATGCATTAATTATTACGTATGTACACAAGTACTTGCCCCCTGTTGCAAGACATCTGATCCAAAGTGAAATCAATCACTGAATCACAGAATACTAGGTTGGAAGGGACCTCAAGGATCATCAACTTTTCTCAACAAAAGCATATCTAGACAAGATAGCCCAGCATCCTGTCCAGCCAAATCTTAAAAGCATCCAATATTGAGGAATTCACCACTTTCCTGGGAAGATTATTTCAGTGGCTGATTATTTACATTGTGAAAAATTTTCCTCCCCTCCAAGAACCTTATCAATTTCAAGTTCAATCAAATCAGTATTAGCTGCGTCCACACTATATTGTGTTAAAGTTGTTCTTACACCTTTAACCAAACTTTTATTCTACGAACTAAAATTTGTGAATTTCTGCCTTAGTTTTGTAACCACATTGTGGGAAGAGGAGTGATGGAGAAAATGGGTGAGTAGATAATTATACATGCAGGAAAAGGACAAGAAAGAACATATGAAGGGGACCAAGGAATAATGTAAAAACTCAGGGATGGGGAGTTATTTGGGTAGAGACTACAAAATAGACAAAATGCAGGGATGGGAAAAATGGAACAGAGCTGAGAAGTCCAATATTTAAAGACTAGGTCATGTAAAAAAAGCTAATAAAGCATTTGGAAGGAAAAAAAATTAAGACAGGACAGGACACAGATGCAGTAGGACTGAAGATAGAGGGAGGGAAGAAGGGAATGAGACAGAAAACAGAAATTTAACCTAGATGCAGGAGTACTTTTGCATGTCTAAATTGCCCCTTTCCAGGTACAGATGGTAATGGTGATCTTGCCCAGGTCTTTCCTAACCAATTCATGCAAATAAAATCAGACAATACTTTCCCAGTATCCTCTGAGTTCCATACCCTGTGAGAAAAGTTGATGCTATAAAGACAGTAACTTGTTCTCAGAAATTAAGGAGACTGCATAGCCCAGCCTTCTACCAGGGAACTGTCCATCCTCTGGGGACATGCAGGGTACAAATCTATGCCCAGATCACACCAGTTCATGCTGGCTTTCTATCCAATCAAGATTCACTCAAAGAGATCACAAATACCACTAATAAATATAGACAAAACCCTCTGAATTTCTGTAATTGGACCCCAAAACATTCAGCTTACTTAGTCAGAAGCTTCTGAATAACTTCGACAACCATGTGGGAATTAATGATCTCAGTTATAATTAAAAAGCCATTTGTCACTGTTTTTCATCTATTTCACATATGGAATCTAATATTTCCTTAGTGAATAACATTTATTTGACAACCTGATCCTAAATGTTTTCATCCAATTCTTGTCTGACAGCATTTGTAAAGCACTTCCCTTCATGTTTAAGGAAGGTTGATGGCTTTCATATCCTTATCAGAACCAGACATACACCTCTAGTTCTGCACAAAATAAAATATTCTGTCTCCCTCTACTGGCTCTGCATTAAATCAAACCAGAAAGAAGAAAAGAAAAACTAGAAAGCAAATGTTTATCGTTATCTTGGAGAATTCTATACAGAAGCAATGCTCAAATAGCAGAAGATTAATCATAGTTTCTGAACAAGTCTTACAAGAGAGAATACCAGGAATCTTTCTGAACATAGCATGAGACCCATTTAAAGTTATTATAGGTACATAGCACCACCATAGTAACACAGCATGAAATTATGTATACCTTTGGGAAATTTTCTACAAAAATTATTTCTTCATTAAAAACACAAGAGAATATTAATGAATTTTCTGTTACTGTAACTTCAGCTTATTTTTATTGAAACAGATTTAAGCATTCCTTCTTGCTTCCAGCCAGACTGACTTACAATTGAGCTGGGTGCTTTTACTTCTAAATGATTTATAGATAATACATGGTTTTGGTTTGGGTTGTTTGTTGGTTGTCTTTTGGGGTTTTAATTAAAACCAATCAAAATTTGTGATTCGAGAAACTTCTGGTTTGTAATTTGACCAGTCAAAATACATTTAGTAATGAAAGCAAGCTGTCATTATATAAAATACAGAGAGATAAAAGAAAGAGATGTCTCGCATATTCTTTAGATGACAGCTGCAAAACTTTGATTATTTTTTTTTTTTTACTTAATTCTGCTTTCCTCAAATGATATAATTAAATGCATAAAGCACTGTGCTTAGTTTCTAAAATGGACTTGAAATAGTTCACAGTGTTCCAGAACAAACATATATTTTCTTATCCCAAATATGTCAAAATCAGAAGAGTAAGAGAAACATGTGCCATGTTTGCCATCAGGCCATCATTGTGATCTTTTACTAATTTCTTTATTGAAGTTTTTTATTTAAGTTTGGGTTAATAAAAAGTATTATTAAAATGAAACTGTTCATTCATATATCTTACAAACTAGAAGTGCAGCACAGGGCACTGATTTTATCATATATCCTACAGAACAATTTATCATCCCTCAACAGAGCCATGACCGTTCATGCACCCAACCAAAACACATTTCACTCTGCAGTGAATTTTATTTGCTATGGCATTACCTATTTGTATGCAAAACATGCATCACCTACTAGGGACAAGGGTCAGCAGCATAATGAGAAACTCAGTAAGTTATTGTCCCTGGCAGCTGTTCCTCCACATCTACTCTGCCCACTCAGGGGTTCAAATGCTGCAGGCGCTGTGCTGGCTATTGCTGGTCCTGAAACACAAACAAGTCAGACATGGGCTCCCAAAGCTGCTGGGGGCCAGGCCTCTTCTGTGCACTCAGCAGACACCCAGAGCCAGCACAGGTCCAAGACTGAGCAGTGATGGCTCCCTCTGTGAGCCGCAAAACTCACAGATCCTGAACTTTCAGACAATTAACAGTTTTAAGCATAGCTTTTTTAACAGAACCTGGTTTTTTTGTCTCTGTAGAAACAGATTAAAGCATGATAGACATTTAACCAGAAAATAAGAGATTAAATTTATTAGCCCTGGAATTTCTGAACTAACTGAAGTTACTACTAGGAGTTAATTTGTCAAGCAGTATTCAAAAAAGGTGTGATAGAATTTCCATCTTTTCATGAAACAACATTTGTTTGCAATTGGTGTGTACAGACTGCTTAAGGGTAGCATTCAAACATTGGAATGTGAACGTAAGGTTAATTGAAAAGCTACAGTTCTACCTCCACACAGAGATTTCACTATGTGGGAGAAAAGCATTCAGAATTTACAGTCAAATCGTCTAAATATGTAGAAAAGTCAAGTAGTCTCACCTAAATGAAGACTACAGTATATGCTTCCATACTACTGACATGGAGGCCTTGGTTATCAAGCTGACATTAAGAAAAGAGGTTTTGAGAAGAAATACACCTACACAGTACATGACAGCCAAGAATTTTCATGCCAGGTTTAATTAAAACAAAGGAACACTTTTAAATGTCCAAAAATTAAGTTTCACATTAATAGACAAACCCTTAACCATACTGCGTTAGCACATGCCACTACAGTAAAATTCTTTTAATAAAGTTTTTACATGCACCTCAAAACTCCTACAGACATTTTTATGGAAAGACCATGCTTTATTTACCGTACCTGAACATTTCTGTACCTGTCACGCTGCATGTTAATGAAAAAATAAGATGGAACATTAGGTTATTTTCACACGTCCTTTCCAAAGGCATAATTTCTATTTATTTTTACATATGACGTTACACACAGTTTTATTTTAGTAGAGCTACCAAAAAGCACTTCAGTCTATCTTAAGATGACAGCTTTGCCAAGTCAAATAAAAAGGTTTCACTATGCAGAAAGAAAAGGCGAAACAATAAAAGAAAAATATTTCTTCTCTTTCCCATGCACTCCTTCAGAAACCTCCAAAACATTGGTGCTGATAAAGGGCCTTGAGCCAAGCAGGCTTGTTTTCACCAATATTCCTCACCTTGGATAAACTTGGTAAAAAGGAGTTACACAGAACTAACAATGCTCTGGGAACAGAATTCCATATGCTGTCTATAGCTGTCATTGAGAAAAACGTCCACTTCCAGCATCTCCCTCATAACCATACAAAACCCAGTTACACACAGCATGCAGACTGAAAAAATTTAACTTGGGCTTTCTGTAAATTAAAACTGGGAGAAAGCCTGGGTGACAGCCTAGAGCGAGGGTGCCACACCAATACACACAGCTGAGGCTACAGCAGCTTACCCAGCTGAGCTGGTTGAACTTTGCCTGTTCCCAGGTACCACTGACATCACTAGGAGCCAGTCATATCTAAGGAATAGCATAGCCTGGCCTCTTGACTTTAAATTAAGTGTGAGGGCTTAAATGAAATACTGCCCACATTAATGAAATAAACTACTTACACGAGTTCACAGAATGTACTTACAGCGTTTCTGGGAAACTGCCTGCAAACAAGCTGTGACAATGTCACAGTTCTTCTGCACTTTTTGTACAAGCCTGTCTTTCTGCTTCAGAAGACGGAGCAACTTTGCTGATTGAACGGAAATTCTGTAATTCAGTTCTCGTTTTATAGTCGTCAATTCATCAACATCTGCCAACAAGCAGAGAAAACAACTTCAGTACAGGCCAAAACATTCACAAACAGCTTATTGTAGTTGCCATGCAAAGGCACTTGCCCCACAGACATTTACATATACAAGCTTTCTATAAACGACAAGTTCTATTGACTGGGGTAATTCCCAGTTATAAACACTTCTAGAATCAGAGCCAAAGTCTTTAATTTTCTTTTAAACAAAAGTACTTCAATTTATTGCACAGTGGATGAGTCTTAACAATGTTGCTGTTATAAATCCTACGAACATGACAGATGGAGCCAGAATATACCCATCATAGTGCAACCAGGGGATAAATTTTAAATGCAGTACCTTCCAGAAGCTGCCTGTGCATGGACAAGGCATACATTTGTAACAGACAAGGGAACACGTTCAAGAAGTTGCCTGCAAAGCCACAAATGAAACTCCAGAATGAGCTCTAAGTGGGAAATTCTTTCCATTAAGATGCAACTAGATGGCTTCAGTCATGGCCTCAATTATCTCTCCTGGTCAGTCACAGTACCACCAGACACCCTTAGTTCATCAAAATGTCTCAGCTTAGTTGTCCCCTGTTGTCCCCCCATGAGATGAGTTTCAGATCGAGAGAAGGGAGCTGTTGGGGAGATGTCTTAAGCCTCTTAATTTTTCTGAGTCCTCTGCTCTGTTCTCAGAGGCTCACCCCATCAGTGAAATCCTGGGTCTTGCCCATCACATGCTGACCTCTTCAGCTCCTCCCTGGTACAGCTTGCCACCAGCAGCTACACAGCTGCCTGCTCCCTGCAGCTAAGTTTTCAAACTATCACTGTCAGTGCAACCCCTGTCCCCTAATGCCGGAAGCAAAATCAATCAAAAAAATCCATTCTTCAGTAACCTCATCTAATGAGAAAAATACGTATGCATCCAGGAAATGATATTACCAGTGGGATGGTAAACAGCTCAGCTCATGCAGCAAAACTTTTTCAATAATTCTGGAGAGCTTAAAGAAAAGGACAAATTAGGCTGAAATGACCATCAACCATGGGCTAGTGAAAAGTATGACCGCAAGGAGGAGGGAGCCACTGATAGAACAATACTGTATTTTATAGACACTACTCTGCTTCAGCACCTGCTGCTCAGATAGAATTCCCAAGCACTTTTAATCACCAGGCACGGTGACTAAAAACTAGATCAATGGATTTTGAGAGAAAAAAAAAAGTTGCATTCCTAATAACTTGTACAGTCACCCCAAGAGTTGTCAGGTGAGTTTTATTCTTTCCCACTTGTGCCAGTTAGCCGTCCCTGTAAAAACAAATATCTTGACAGCAAAACTAATGAGCTGAAATGCCACAAAACATACTCCTGAACAAGAAAATTTCCAGTCGAGTCCTAGGTTGCCCAAGGACACACAGAAGAACTTGAACTACATCCTAGTAACATCAGATGGCGTATCATCTCATTAAGAAGCCAAACACGGAAGCAGATAGCTGTTTGAACAGCTCTGAAAAGCAGGCATATTTAGTCACCTCCTGGTTTTTTCCCTCACCAAAAGCAAAAGTGATTAAACATTAGGGGACAAGAGGCCTTTGTTCTCCTTTCCTCTTCATTGGATCAACTTGGAGTTGCACGTCTCAATTTTTCACAAGCATGCACTGTTGAGGCTACCTAACTTTCATAAGAATTCTTCGAAAATTTCATTTAGATTCTGATTGACTCGAGCATTTACAGTTTTAATTACACTTCTTTTTTTTTTTTTCTGGAAGACATGCCAACCACCAAATAAGCTTTACAGTTATCCAGTTTAGTTTATGTCCAGTAGAACTAAAAGGACTTGAGAAAAACAACTCTCTCTTATGACACTGTATGTATAGCATCTCTCCCTAGACTCAGAAAAAAAGGACTGAGTGAAGGAAAGGAAAAAGAGAAAAACTGGACATTGATTCATTACAGTAAGCGATGAAAAGCACCAAATTCGCAGAAACACAAGCTTGAGCAATCTGTCACAGAAAATAGTAGCTGACAACCCCAATTCTGCTCCTAGGGCATCTGAAACAAAAGGGGAGAACAGCTCAGGAGGTCCTAGTCTGAAGGAGCTCCCGGCTAACAGCACGTGGGAAGCCTCCGGGAGCCACGGCCACGCAGAAAGGCTGGATATGGACACCCACGGACACAGCGAGATACGTGCGCGCAGGCACGGAGGGCACCTTCGGGCAGGACTCCCTTGCAGGCACAGAGGGAAAGCGAGGCGGCAGGGGCAGCTCCCGGCCCCAGCGGAGCGGCAGCAGGGGCAGGCAGGCGGGGCGGGCCGTACCTTTCACCCGCAGGTACTTGACCTGGCTCGGCCGCTGCTGCAGCTCCCGGAGGGCGCGGGAGCGGGCGCTGCCCGAAGGGGCGGCCGCCTCGGCGGCGCTGTACAGCTCGGTGAGCAGCCCGCTCACCAGCGACGAGGTGCGGCTGCACCGGCCGCTGCCGGGAGCCGCCTCGTCCTCGTCCTCCTCCTCCTCGGCCAGGCTGTCGGCGCTGCTGCCCGCCCTGCCACCCGCGCCGGCCTCCGCCGCATCCATGTTCCGCGCCGCCGCCGCGGGGTTCCGGGCTCGGCCCGTTGCACAGCCACCCGCCGGGGAAGGGCGGGCGGAGGAAGGGGAAGCGGGTGGGAAAGCCCAGGCGGGAGAGCCGCGCCCGGCTCCGCTCCACCCCGCGCACCGTGGTAGAGGCCGGGTCGGGCGGGGGCTGGGGCGCTGCACCTGCCGAGGGGCGGGGAGGGCGGGGACCTCGCTCCGCCCCGGGGCGGTGACACCGGCGCGGTGACACCAGACGCCGTACACGTGCGCTGTGCGGCTGCCACGGAGGTCACCACCGTCCTGCCGGCCGTCCCGCTCCTGCTCCGTCCCCTGGAGTGACGGCCTGGTTTTGCCAACAATTCAGTACCTGTGCTGCGGCCGGTCCCCGTGACACCGCCTGCAAAGCGGAGCGCGTGGCGGCGTCCGCACGGCCGCCAGAGCCGGGCGCATCTGGGCTCTGCCTGCGGCACCGATGGCGGTGCAGACAGGCGACTAATTCAGGTCAGGAATTGACAGAATCACAGAATGGGTAAGGTTCAGTGGTCCAACCTCCCTACTCAAGCAGGGTTATTCCGGAGCACATTGTACAAGACTAAGTGAGACAGCTCATGAATATCTCCAGCGAGGGAGACTCCACACCCTCTCTGGACAACCTGTTCCAGTGCTTGGTCACCCGCACAGTAAAGAAATTCTTCCTCATGTTCAGCTGAAACTTCCTGTGCACCAGTTTCTGCCCCTTGCCTCTTGTCCTACTGCTTGGTCGAGATGACCGTTCTACCCCCGAGAAGAGCGGGCTCCATCCTCGCGGCACGCCTCCCGTGGATGTTTATCCACAGCCGGCGGCGGGGCGCGGAAGTCACGGCCGGGAAGGGCCGCGGCGGCAGCGCTGGGCGGGGCGGGGCCGCGGCTGCTGCCCGGGCCACGTGACTCCTCCCCCGCGCTGCCGGGTCATGTGCCGGGGG
>VZRL01006115.1:189103-265379 GCA_013397895.1 Origma solitaria | reverse complement strand
CGCTCTGCGGAGCCACCGGGGCTCGAGTGGGCCGGGGCCGGGGCTGGGGCTGGGGCTGGGGCGCCTCTAGAGCAGCCTCTGCCGCTGCAGATACCCCTGGAAAGTCCCTGCACTTGTGCTCGCTTGTGCAATCGCTGTGGCCACGCCAGGCCCTAGCGAGAAGGGCACTCTTAGTGTCTTGCCGGGGTGGTGCCTAAAAACTGTGGTGATGGCCTTTTTTCAGGCAGCCTGCTTCAAGTCCCCGGCTTTACCGGGCATCCTTGCATTTTTAGCTGATACCCTTTTGGTGCTTTCCTTTCAGACCCCCCTAAAGAAGACTAATGCTCTCATTGCACAGATGGGAATAACCTTTGCAAATGCAGTAAGTGTTTGCATTAACTCTTTGAATTTTTGAGCTGTGTGCATTTATGTATTTTGTGTCTTAGGTCATCGGAGGTCTCAAAAAATGGTAATAGTTTTATGAAGCCTGTAGATGTAGATGTGGGTTTTTTAAAATTCAGTCACTGCCTACTTTTAGGTCTCAAAATGAATATAACTTAAGGTTGCGTTCAAAATCTGTAAAGTTTCACTTTCTGAAAGCACTCGTGCTCACTTCCTTAAATTGTAAAGTAAAACTGCGTAGTCTGAATATTTTTATTATGAACTGAGAAGCATTAAAAGAAGCTGCTTAAAACTTTCGTCAGCTTCATGCACAGTGAAAAGTCACTTCACTCTTTTCATATTCTAGTGTGTCTCCACAGCTAAAATAACAGAATGTGTCAATGATCAAACAGTATTTTAGTGGATTCTTGTTCCTGTCTAAAAACCATATCCAATGTGGTGATGAGGAGGTGAAGGGTATGTGCTGCAGAGACCTGAAACTGATTTCATGTGCAGTTTTTTGCTAGTGAAAATACTTGGGATGTAATTCTGGGTGTCCAGAAAGAAGTAGGTTTTACTGTTGTTGAACATTTTTATCAACCTGTCAGCTGATATTTGAAAACTATAAATTTTGACATAAAATTGTTTTGCTATGCCAGTCTTAAATCTCCTCATTCTGTTTTTCCAGTATGTTCCCAGTGCACTTTGCTGTCCCAGTCGAGCTAGCATTTTAACAGGAAAATATCCACATAATCATCATGTTGTCAATAACACTCTGGAAGGGAACTGTAGCAGCAAGTTATGGCAGAAGATTCAAGAACCATACACCTTCCCCGCACTGCTCAAAGCTATGTGTGGTTATCAAACATTCTTTGCTGGAAAGTATTTAAATGAGGTATTTGGTGCCTTTTTGTTGTTGCTGTTGTTGTTTGGTTTAAAAGTTAAGTGTCCACTGAAGCAAATTCATTGGGAGAAGAGATATTTTCAGAGCTCGTTTACAGCGGTTACCCAACATTTTTTATTGCGTCACTTGTATATGTGTGCTTTTGGTTTTTCTTCTTTTCCACTAGGCTATTGCTTCTAGTCGTTTATAGTAAGATGTAAAATTCAACACTGAAAGCTCTAGGGTTTGGTGTTCCTCTTGTGTGATGGAATTGGAGCTAGATGAGCTACAGGGTCCTTAACAACATATTTTCTTTGCGTCTCACGGTGGAAGACATTTGTAGTATAATAGAACAATTGAACATGAATATTCATAGCTAGGCATGAATTTCTGTCTGCTGATGTTCCTGAGGCAGCAAGGGGAAGGGAAATTTAGCTGGCTTCCTCTGAGCATCCCTTGACTCAGCAGAGTCTCTCATCCCTGCATTTGGGGAAGCCATGTAGATGGGAAAGGGCAGCCCTGAGAAAACCCGTTGTGTTGCTCTGAGGCACCCTCTGTTTTGCATTTGGCACTGACTCAGCAGCTACTTTCCCTTTTTTGCAGTCTTAAAGGCTAGTTGTTGTAGATTATTTGGCAGTGAAGTGGTAAGAGGCTAGCATTACATAAAGTTCCTACGTCTGTTGGGGGAAGATGAGGGAAGCTGTTGGTCTATATGAAACTTTCCTTAGTATCTTGTGAACTGTTATCACAAAGCCTACAAGTGTCTTCGCACGTGGATGTTTTGATCACTTCTCATTACCTGATGATGCATACTATGTTCTCCAGGATCTCTGCATGTTTTCATGTGCAGAATAGAACAGGGAATATTTAAATTTTACTGATGATTGCCAGGCTTTCAGTTACTGTCTAGTTATTGAACCCTGGTTTCTTTAACAAGCTCTATGTGTTTTTAGATGCATGTATATGTGGTTTTCCCCACTCTGAAATGGAATTTGACTTAGCATGGTTTCTGAGTAGTGTTGAATAAAGCACATGAATATGAAACATAATGTCTAGCTTTGATTCATCATAATTGAAACTGTGAGTCATGATCTGTCTTTTTTCAGTACGGAGCAGAGGATGCAGGGGGAGTAGGTCATGTCCCTCCTGGATGGAGTTTTTGGTATGCTTTGGTATGTGACCATTTTTTTTTAACTACTTAATTTTGGTTGTTTCATAATCCAACTCATGTTCTAACTTTGCTGGTCATGAAAGAGCAGGGAAAGAGCATCTAACAATTTAATGCAAATTTTATTTCCCTTTTTCCTTTACTGTATATCAGATCCTTGGCTTTCACAAAGGGTGCTTCTACTGAGTGCCTGGAGAAAAAACCAATTTGTAAAGCCAAAGCAGTGTGAGAAAGCACTAAAACCAGTTTTGTTGATGGAGACCACTTCTGAGAATTTTTGCAGTATCCTTATGGCAAATGCTCATAACCTATTTGACAAATGCACACAGGCAACTCATTTGGATTATTTTAAGTGATCAGTGTACATGTTGCTTTGCTTAAGTATCTGTGTCACTTTTTTCACAGGAGAAAAATTCAAAGTACTACAACTATACTCTCTCAGTAAATGGCAAAGCACGAAGGCATGGCGAGAACTACAGTGTAGATTATCTGACAGATGTACTGGTAAGAAATTTTGCAATGCGTTGTACAGAAGCTGCTTATGACCAGATAATGCCTTGTGCTGGGGACTTGAGGAAGGGTAGGATAATTTGTTAGGCTGTATTAGTTCATAAATGGACAATTGTACTGTCATGATGGTGGGAAGGCATTTTTAAGCAAAGCAAGATTCTGAGTCTATTTAGAAATGACTGGTTTGGGTTAATGAGCTGTGGAGAGGAAAGGGATTCCAGCTGGCCATTTGCTAGCCAGTAGCCTCACTGAGGAGTTAATACTGACTGCTGTGCTGCAGAAGGAACAGGTAGGCAGTGATTTAAATTACTTCGTGGAAGGATATGTTTCATTATAATATGGAACTTCTGTAACACATTAACTGGGCCAAGATTTCAGTAGGAAGCATGTAAAAATAAACTTCACACCTTATTTTGTTTCTTAGGTATTATGATGTGTAAGTATCTTGTAGTCTCCGTTAGGCTGATAACTTGTAAATTTTAAAGACTAATCAATTCTTCGTAGCACATGAGGGCAATGTGTAGCTGACCAGGGGAGGTTTTAGCCTCTTTATCCTCATAAAATAAAGAGAGGTAACAAAGATGTCAAATACTTTAAAGAAGGTTGGAAGAGTTACTTCAGCTCTCTTAAGGCCCTGTTTGGCAAATAGCAGTGACTGGGGGGAGGGGGAAATGTCCCCATGTTTGCCAAGCTGGAGTCATACTTTGATGTGCTGTTACAGTGTATAGGTTGGTACAGCATCACTCACAAAAATTCTCCAGAGATTTCTCCTTGTGCAGTCTTGTAGTGTTTCATTGAGATCCGGAAGAGTTTCATTCCCCTGGGTGCTAGAACACAAGACAGCTGCTCACTGGCAACAGCACTGATTGATGTTTCTTAGGGTACTGAACAGCTGTCTGATTAAATTTAGATTTACTTCGTCTAAAGCTAGATTGGAATTGATAAGCCAGAAGTGAGACTATCCTATTACTGGCATTGTACTGTTTTTTTTGATCCTTCAGCAGCTTGTAAGCATTTTGTCCAACAGGTCATTGTTGCATAAACTGCTTATTTGTGGTATGTTACCTATTGATACAGCAGTGTATTTTGATTTTCAGTGTGTTGCATTCTACTTTCTTCCTGTAGTTACCAAACATGTATTCAGCATTTCAGAGCCTGTGTTTAATTCACTTGCTGGGCAGTGCACAGGAGTAAATTGCTTATGCAAAGTTCCTTGATGTGTGTTATGTTGTGATGTGATCCTCAAGCTTTCTTGTCCTAAGGGCACCTGCATACTTGAGTCTGGTATTAAGAATCCAAACACCTGCATCTTTTTACTGCAGTTCTCACATGTTGCAGTTAGTTTAAGCTCCTAATGAAATCAAAGTTGGCTACTGCTATGAGTTTCTGAATAGTTCTTATCCTTTCTTGACTGCTGTCATATAACTGAGGTTGAGTCCCACTTACTTAGATGTTATATTTAAAAGAGAGGAAGAGGGAATTCCTGGTGTACTGTTTTTTCTCTAGGGAAAGAAAAGGATATAAAAAATGGAGTATATTAATCAGGCAGGAAAAAATGTTGCAAGATTTGAATACTGAAGAACTCACGTACAAGTAATAACCTTTGAAGCTTTAATTTTAAAGGCTGACTTAGGGGAGGTGAAAATGACACTTGCAATTTCTTCTGACTTGCTACTTGAAATTGTGTATAGGCTGAAGTGAAAATGGAAGTGAAGTGGTGTGAATGAGTGCAGTTTGGCACTGTTCTTCACCAGACCTTCTGTCTTCATCCCTTGTAGTATTGCAGCTTGTTGTAGAATGCGCATATGCTATAAAGAGTGGGGATGAATTTATTTTTTGTTTCATAACTATTGCTATTTCTGAAGAAAGTTGAAGCTCCTAAACTGGGGTCTGTCAGACAGGAGATGGCATCTGAAAGTCTCAGACTATGTTAAATAAAGCTCTGATTTTACTTGATTAAACCAGAGTATAGGTGGATTTTGTTCGTATTTGGAATAGGCACAAACTTCTGATGACCTTTCCAGGTCTAATTAATGCAAAGGTCTGAAGTAGAAGATGGTTTGGAGATGTGGGGAAAATTATTTGTTTAACATGAGCACTTGGGATTATTTTTATCATGAGCTGCTACTCTAGACATTTGTAGATGAGTAGTAAGTTTTTGAAATAGTTTAAATGTTGACAGTATTACTGAGCTCTAAATAAGTTATGAATGTCTAGTTTGGATTTGTCAAATACTTGCTCTTTTCTTTGAGGCATGACTTTTCTTCTCCAACAACACTGTTCACAGGCCAACATGTCATTGGACTTCTTGGAATACAAATCTAATTTTGAGCCCTTCTTTATGATGATCTCAACCCCAGCACCACACTCCCCTTGGACACCTGCTCCACAGTATACAAAGAGCTTTCAGAATGTCAGTGCACCAAGAAACAGCAATTTTAATATTCATGGCAAGGTAAGCTAACTAGCAAGAACCTGTACAGCTTATTCTAGCTTGTGAGAGCAGAAGACAGTGGCTCTGACTTGCATGTTAGGTTTAAACAGTGGTTAGAATAGGTGAGTACTAAGACTACTGGTTTAATCTAACCTTGACAGACTGACTTAACATGATAAGTTTATTGTGACTTTGAAATATTTGCATACTAATGTCTTGTAAAGAAAAACAACATAGTGGCAAAAGCGATATTGTAGTGCAATGGAATTACGATTGATAAAGGGAAAAAGTGAATTCTGTGTCCAATTCCCAGACTGTTCTGAAGCTCTTAAATATTTCTTATAATTGCTCTCAGTATAATTGCTCTCACTACATAGGTAGTGTGCTACTCAAAGGCTTAGGTGAAGAATGGCAAGAGCTCTGTCTTCCTACACACATCTGCTCGTGGATGGGCAGTCCATTCCCTGAGCTCATGGCAGAGCCTCTCGGAGGTGACAAGCTTGTCAGACTAATCAGAGGACTCTGAAATCATTAACTTTAGGGCCAAGGGTTACTAAGTGCTTTGAGAACTTGTCTTTCATTTGTTAAAATAACCTGTAACCAGAATTGCTGGGCCTACTGTTACAAACTCAGACATCCTTGTGTACAGGGCAGTACCTTCCACTGCCAGCAAATATGGCCAGACATGGTCTCAGACTAATCTGCTGCAATTTACTCTGCCAATAAGTGAATTTCACAAGCAGTTAATTTGGTGAAATACTTGACTTACAGAAGTTTTGCATTTTTTATTTAAGTAGTTAAAAATATAGAACCCACTGCTGTTCAGTGTTCACTTATTTCACTTCAAGGTTTGCTTCTAATCTTAAGACTGAGATAACATTGTCTAAATGCCTATCAGGAGCCCAGTCATACTTCAGGTCACTGTGACTTATGTAGTACAGAATGAAACTTGTTTTTAGCTGAGGACTGTAGCTTGCAAAATGACTATGTGCTTATTAGTATGATAGAAAACATGAATGAAAGGGGAGAAAAGGGCTGCAGACAGTAACAAATACTTTAGCCCAACCTTTTTAAGTTTCAAACTAGGAAGTGGGAATCAGACTGAGGTTTTTTCTTCAATAAAGAGATTCCAGATTTTGGCTTAAGACTCCATTACTGTAGTAGAGTGCTTTAAAATAGTGATTTAGAAGTAACTTGACCAGTGAAGTCAGCAGCTAGCAAAATAACCACATAAGTTCCCTTATGTGGTGTGAAAGCTCTGCACATGTCTGTGTAACACAGAGCAAAATGCTAGACTTAATGTTTGGCATTTAATATCTGTGGGTACAGCAGTTTTACTAGAGGAACAGACTAGCATTACCTTCCTAGACAAAGCTAATGTGCGTTTCTGCAGTTGGCAGTGTTGTGGTCTTGAAGCCTAACTCTTCTTGGAGCTTCAGTGTTTCCTAGAGCTTCACCATTCTCTAGCGCAAGTACGATTCCTGCAGTAGCAGTAAACATGCACATAGGCTAAGACCCTCATAGATGTTGTAATGCTTGCTTGACAGTCTTGCATTGTACAGTCTTGACTCCTAAATGAACGTTGCCTCACTGCCTTATAGTGTGTGTGGGCAAGGGCTACTAAGAGGAGCCATTTAGGCAGAAATCTCTGTATGAAAAATAGGAATTAAGCTCTTGTGTACATTACTGGTCAGAGTCTGAGTTTAACTCCTGCTTTGGATCCTCAGCTATGAATTGTATCAAATGATCAGCAGCTGTCTAGATTCCCAAGCAGAATTATTAATAGCTAGATGAGTTTTATCTAAGCTGTTCTAAAAGAGAAGTTGATTGAGATATGTGTTGGGTATTTCCCTTGCATGCCTTGTTTTTCCTGCAAAATCAGAGCACAGCTGAGTCCTGATTCAGTTGGCAATATATTTGTGTATTGTCTCAATCTCCTAAAATTTCTCCAAGAATGGAGCACGGGGAGGCAGCAGGATTGGTGGACTGCTTTGTATGTAAGTGCTGTAAGAGACTTGACAAGGAAGCAGATTTGAGAACTCTTGAGTCAGTGTGAAGTTTATTGAAATCCCACAGAGGTGTTTGGGTGCTGCGTGAAGTTTTTGAAACTTCAGAGAAAGGTAGGAAGTACAAAATACTCAAAGAGGAGGATTCTGCTGCACTAGATAACTTACTTGCCTGAGTTGCCCAGGGTGATTGTGCCTTTATGAAGCACCTCTCCTAAGGATGTCTCTTGTGAAAGGTGGCTGCTGCACAGGTGATGTTGCCAGCTCCTTTGTTTTCTGAAGAACTTCTGCTGAGCTGAAGATAGGATTTGTCATGTATTTCCTTACTTATTCCTCTCTCAGCTGAGATAGACTTAGTGTCTCTGCAGAGAGCTGTTTTACAACTACTATGAAAGAGCTGAATACAACTGAATTAAACTGGACATAGTATTAAGTCTCCATGCCAAAATCTTTCCTTTGGTACTCAAGAGCAGAAAACAGGGGAAGTGAGTAATTGCAGAAGATGAGTCAACTTCTTGTGAGTCCCTATGCCTGAGCCCATTCAGTCATTTGCTTGTGACAGGAGGGAAATTGTATAGCAAGAGGCTCTATGGAGAGGAGTGACCAGCTAAATACAGGCTCAAGGTGAGGCTGATGAGTGGGTCATCTCTGACCTACTAAATGAAAAGCGTAAGGCTGCACTGACATGACTTTATTCTTTGTTCTGATCCCCACTAATACTAACCTTCAGGTTGTTCACAACAAACCTTCCATTGTGTTTGTATAGCAGCTGACCCAGCTCAGACTGGTCCTTCGATGTGGGAGTATCACTTTTTATATGAATTGCATCATCTCCATTACTTTGGGGGCATAGGTGAGGAAAGAAAGAAAGGGGCTGTTTCTGAAAGTTGGGGATACATCTAGAATACATGATGCTGCAGCTAAAGAAATGCTCTTGTTTTGGAGTCAGCATCTAAATAAAACGGTAATATTATGCTCCCCTCAGTAGCCTCCAGCCCTGATTTCTTAGGCCACCAAGAATCTGTTAGTGGCACTGTTACAGATACTTGAACTTACCTGTTTAAAATTAAAATAATTCTAATTGCTTTGGGTGCAGAAGTTTTTCCCCACCTTGCTACCTGTTGGGATGCTCACCAATATTAGTCCCAAAAGTACCTCACTTTGGGCAACTAAGTCCAATCTTACAATGATGCTCAGTGCTTCAGATTGTTTTCCTCAGACCTGTCTTAGGCTATCACACATTTACCTCTGGGAGAGCCTTCTCTAAATCCTTTCACAATTTTCTTCCTGAACTGTTTTGAAAAGATCCACATCTATTTTCTTCTCATCAAGGGCTGAGCATAATGGGGCTTCATTCATAGGATTCAAGTATCCTACTCTTGAAACTTAGAGTTTGCATGAACCAACAGGGAAAATCAGAGTCAGGTCAGTTTGATAGTATTGCCTGACTTTTTCAGAGGAATAATTTCTTTTGTAACTGCTCTAAGAAAGGTTTAAAACCTAATACTTCTCTCATACACTAATCTTTGTTGGTTTTTTTTTTCTTCAGAACAAGCACTGGTTAATTCGACAGGCAAAGACTCCAATGACCAACTCTTCAATACAGTTTCTTGATGATGCTTATAGAAAGCGGTAAGAATTTTTTTGTTGCTTAAGGTTTTTAACCAGAATTTGTAATGTGTGGGTTTTTTAAAAAAGTTTTAGTATGTCTAACAGTCAATGTCAGATTACCTCTAATAGTTCTCTGGCACCTAGCTCAGAAGACCTCCTGACTTTGTTTACTTTCTGCAAATGAACTTGTCACTGGCTTCAGAAATATATTCACAAGTGCCGCCATAATTTGTCAGAAAAAAGACCAATCACACTTGGTCTCTCTGTTGTTTTTCTTTCAGTGTACAGCAGGTTCTTATAAAAAAATGGCCTTACCTTTTACTTCACTTAATTCCAGATTCTTACATGGTGTGCATCAAATGTAGTTGATCTATCTGCCAGCTAATCTGATTTATTAATCTTTGCTCTCAGTCTGTAATCTTACATGGGAATACCTAACTGGCCAGGGGAGGTACTTGATTCCTTTTTATAAAAGGGGATGTGGGGATAATGTGTAAACATGACTTGTTCCCTTTTTTAGTAAGAAGCAAGGGTATTTGTTTATACCACATAGGTATTTTCTTTAAAAGCTTTGAAACAAATGTTACCTTAAAGTGTTGAACTTCATTTTGAGCAGTTATCAGGCATTAGCTTTTCACTTTGGAGATGGAAACCCAAGATTTTTCAGGCTCTTGCTTTATAAAACATGAAGGTAAAATTATGCAACAAAATCTTAAATTAAGTCAAGACACAACAGAATCTAAGAATTGAATAGCTGTAGTTAATTCAGCATTATACTAGTTTGTGGAGGCTAATGGAGGCAGTCATTTTTCTCAACAGCAAACCATATGACAAAGAAAAGGACTTGTAACTGTTGAAGGCTTTAAATAATGAATAATATCATAATGAATAATGAAATAGTGGACCTTGACATTACATGAGTAATGCAAAATAGCTGATACAGTTTTCAAGCAGAAAAGATTCCATGAAGACAACTAAATTCATGGTTGTCTTGCATTTTATTATTAAACTACATATAAAGGACTAATAACAAGTGACCTTGCATGAGACAACTGACTCTTTGTCACTGTGTTGCTTCAAAGTTGGTCTTCACTGTCTCCAGATAAGAAGTAATCAGCGTTTTGATGTCTTTCACAGATACTGCAGAATAAAGTTGACAAAAACTGAGGACAAATATTCTATTTCTCTCTTCAATTGCAGCCTTAAAAAAAACCAGTGTAGGAGTCTGTGAAGTTTGTTTTCAGAATTTGTAAGCAAAATAATTCACTTAGAGTGCATACGCTATTGACTGGAAGCAGGATATAAATGCCCTACTTGCAGTCAGGGTTATTTCAAATTTTTCACATTCTAATGTGAAGTACTTTGTTTCTGTATAGGTGGCAAACTCTGCTGTCAGTAGATGACCTAGTAGAGAAACTAGTGAAGAAATTGGAAGTGAATGGAGAATTAGACAACACGTACATCTTTTACACATCAGACAATGGCTTCCACACTGGTAAAATGTTCACTGCTTACTGCTTATTTGTAGAAAATTCAGGAATTGTGTAACTTTTCACCCTCATGGCCACTCCAGAAAATGGGAACAGCAGCTGTGGAAAACTATAGACATGAGAAGTACTGATTTGAATTGCAAAACAATCTGGAGTTGTGGTGTGGGATGTTTGGGGATTTTATTGTTTTTTGTTTGGTTGTGGTTTTCAGCATTAACCTCCATCAGTGCATCCTGGTGTGCATAAAAATAGGATGGAAATGAAGGGTCTCTGTGTTCTACAGGAAGGGTTGGTATAGGAGGGTTAACCAGTAAAAATCTATCAGAGACCTGTCTGTATTATGTTGTACAACTAAAAGTGCAGTATCTAAGCTGTTAAACTTCGTAAGATATGGCTTATACTTTGAATATTATATACTATAATATACTATTATCTCTTCTGTCCTCCAGTTTGTTAATGTAGTTCAGGTTAAGAACCTCTCTTCTTTAAAAATTGACTGATGCCAATTATGTGCCCATAGGAGACGGGGTGGAAATAGATGGTCTTTTGCAAGGTCTCTTCCAACCCAAACCACTCCATGGTAACACAAGGCTTATAATGTAAAAAAGAAGCCATTTAACTTTTCCCATCTTCTGTTGTTTAGGCCAGTTTTCTTTGCCAATAGACAAACGGCAGCTCTATGAGTTTGATATCAAAGTTCCATTGCTGGTTCGAGGACCAGGGATAAAACCAAATCAGACAAACAAGGTAAGAAGGAAGTGAAATCCTAGTACAGATTTATTTTTAATGTTGTTTCCCACTTACCAACTTTAGCTACTAATTTATTCCTCTGCATATGTATGTATCAATGAAATGAAATAGACATAGTGATAGAAAGTGTGAAGACCTCATTATAAAAAGCTGTATGTTCTTGCTTGAATCAAATTAAGCAATTGCAGGCCACAAAAGTAAATGAAATTTTAACTCACTTTCCAAATTCCGTACCACTGCTTTTCAATGTTACAGGGTCCATTAGCCCATAAAGATGAAATTAGGTAGTGTTTAGATGCACCTAAAATTACGAGTATTTAAAATAGGTTCTGAACTTCTTTTCACCCTGCAGATGCTTGTTGCAAATATTGATTTGGGTCCCACTATTCTGGATATTGCGGGGTATGACTTGAATAAGACCCAGATGGATGGGATGTCACTGTTGCCGTTGTTGGTAAGTAGAGGGACAGGGATAGTAACCAATAATTCTTGCAGGGGTAATTCTTCAAAGTGAATGTCACTTTGATAACATTGGGTTGACACATAACCCAGATTCTTCCTTTGATGTTTTTTTTTCACATGGGATGCTCATAGCTGAGTGAAAAAAGTAGGTGTGTTGTTTAAATGCAGATGTATTTTCATAAACACTACAACTTTGTGATCATTTTATGATACAAAGTTGTGTCATCCTTTGGCTAATTCTCACATTTGTAGTTATTCCTGTTTTGAAACCTGTATGTTGTTTCCACCTTGCATTCTCCTTCCCCTTTTCCTTAACATTTCTCAGGAATAGGAGAAAACTAGACTGTTCTTATTAAATCTTTGGTTGTACTCCATTTTCAGTAGAATTAGTGTTTCTTGCCAACTGTAGAAAAATGCATGTGGTTTTATAAAGTAAACCTGACCTTTCCAATAGGTGAGCAGAAGCCTATTTAAATAAAGCTCCTTGCAGCTGATCTGTTTAGTTTTAATTAAATTTAGTCTATAAATTGAAGGCAGCTTACTTGGAAAGTAAGCTTGGAAAGATCATCCAGACTTAAAATGGTGCTTTGCTCTTAAAACCTTGTATCCAAACCTTAAGCTGTTCTTTAGACAGTAGCAGGTAAAAGGCACCTAGTTTAAACTCTGGTGGAATCAAATCTGAAACTCACTGTTTTGCTGCATGTGCCTGTGATGGTGCTGTATATTAACTATAAACTTCCATCTCCCTCTGTCTTTTAAAATGCAGCTACAAATAGACTAGCTTAAAACTTAGTTGTTTCTTAAAGCTGTTTCTTTTTTTGTTTGTTTGTTTTGCCAAGGGTATATTTTTCCATTGGTTGTGGTAATGTGATAAAAATCAAAGGGAAACAGCCTTGTTACAGGGATCTTGTCTGTAGGATAGTAGTATCTGGCCATGTGGCTCCTACTTGGTATTACTGCACGATCCTTTATAAATTGAAGATAGTACTTTAAACCCTCACAGGAGGGTGTACTAATATTTTTGGAGTTTAATCTCTTCCAGTTACACAATACCTTCTAACCTAAAGCTAATTATTTAAGATTGATTCTGCCTGGTAAGCAGTGGGCAGTGTTAGTGTTATTCCAAGCACAAAGAATTTCTTCTGTTTCACAGTGCAGTAGATACTGAGTTGTGTTAACCTCTTGTAGAGAGGAGACAAAAATGTCACGTGGAGATCAGACTTCTTGGTGGAGTACCAAGGCGAAGGATACAATGGCACTGATCCTACCTGTCCTGGCCTAGGACCTGGAGTCACAGTAAGTAAGATAAGATCTGTTAATATTAGGAAATAGCTGCTGAATTAAACATGTTTGCTGTGTGGGCTAACCTGGTCCTGTAAGTAAGCTCCTAGTGTGTTGGAGCCAACTCTGTAGGCCCTGCACAGCATTGGACAGCTGGAAGGAGATGTCCAGCCATGTGGAACTGATATGTCCATATGACCACGGAGATCACAGTAACCCCTTCAGCAGGAATCTATGGGGCGTCAGGGCTGGAGACTAATGCAGGAATGTGTGGGCTTAAGCCAAGTGTGTGGCAGTAACATAATGTTCTTTTCTAAACTTTCAGTAACCTTATTGCACAATTCTTGTCTGTGACTATTATTTAAACTACTAACCACTCTCTAAATCAAAGCAGGTTTGCTTTGCTTTACTAAAGTAAAGCATGCCATTGGTGCTATCTGTAGCAGTGTGTTATGCTGTTCTCTTCTGCATATGTACATTTGCTTCCCAGACAAAATGCACTTAATCATGGTTAGTTTAGTAATATCACTGAGTTTTGCTTAAACTCCCCAGTGGAAATTTGCATGTGTTAAATTAAGAGCTGGGTGTTCATCAGTTAACTGCAGTTAGCATGAGCTAGTACAGACCCTAGGAAAAGTTCATCTTCTGCCCTGAAGCTTTTGTTCACTGCTTGCTTCACAGCACTGCTTCCCAGACTGTGTCTGTGAAGACTCCTATAACAACACGTATGCTTGTGTAAGGACACTGTCAGCTTCCTGGGATCTGCAGTACTGTGAATTTGATGACCGGGAGGTAAGTCTGTCTGACTAGCAGATGTCAGCTGTTCACAGCGGTGTGTCTGTCTGCGCTCTTATCAGCTCTCAAGGTTTCCATGAAGTACTCTGAAAAGCTGACTGGCATTGCTTGCAGGATAAACACAGAAGTACTTATCTCCTATTGAGAATGTTTGACTAAAACTGTAGTGGGGTTCTGGGAAGAAGAGAAAAAAAGGGGTGTGGGAGGTGGGTGAGGTCTAAACTATGATTATCACCTTCTGGTATCACCTAACAGCCTCACAGGAAGCTGTGCCGGACTGGTTTCAGTTCTCTCTGCCTACTTCCATGTGGCAGTCTCTTGAATAACAAATACTTTCTGATAACACTGTACCTCTGCTGTGTTTATGTTCAGCTGCAACTCTTTTACTTCGGAAGACCTGAAATTCCAGCCTGATAATTTCTCGTCTATTACTTGCTTGTTTGTGTGGCAAAAATAGCACTTAAGTTACAACTGTGAGAAAGGTCTGTGACTTTATAGTAAGTTGTTTGGGTATAAGGGACGTAATGTCCCCCCCTTCAGAGGCTTTTCAGGTCTCACTAGGGGAGCATGAACTGTGTGTGCAAAAGTGGAGTGCTACAGAGCTGATCTTTAGTTGTGCTCATTTGCACACAGCTGCTCCAACAAGGATGTTGGGTTTGAGGCAGTTGGGTCACAGATGTAACAAACTGTACTGTCAGCAGCTGTGCAGTAACAGCATGAGCAGCAGGTCTCCCCAGTAATGTGCACCACACAACATGTTTCATGGTAGTCTACAATGAGCAACTTAAGCCGGGGAGTAAATGCCACAAGATGTTTGTGCAGTTAGATAGTGTGAAAAGCTGTACTGGAGACCAAAATGTCAATTAGCAGACCCTACCCTTTGTTGTTCGCTTTCTGACAAATTATGATCAAGTTAAACAAGTCTTGTGGATTTCTTTGTAAAAGTAGACTCCAAAGTTGACTCAATAATACACTTCACATCACTTTGGGATTTTTCTACTAAGAAGGTATGGCTGTGGCATTTTTGGGTTCCTCGGCTAGCTAAAATAAAACCAACAGTATGGGGAAGGTGCAGCAATGTAGCTTCTATAACCTTGCAGTGAACCTTGTAAGAAAAAAGCCAAAGTCTGTCCAGATATGTCTTTATCAAAGTTAAACACAACTCAGCCAGTTTTTATCAGTAGCATCTGCAGTTGGGCCTCCTACTCTAGCACAGACAAGACCACAGCTAAATTCTTGAGATAGTTTTGACTAGTATTTGACCCACAGAAGTATCTAGTATTTTATGTACTGAAAAACAAATTGTCCTAAAATCCTCGAGACAAACCTCAAAGTACACACATACACAATAAACATTTTCTGTTTGAAGTTGTAGCATACTTTTATTTGGCATATTTTGTACATGAAGTCAAGACACCTGTCTGGGTCTGACAGCTCTAAGTATGTGATGAGCATAGAATGTTGATGAAATGGTCATGAAATTATGTATTTTGAGATCCATTAGTGAAAAGACTGCCAGCTTAAGCAGCCAAGGCCTCTTACTGTGGTCTTACAGTCATAAGACAAGTTTCATTTATGTGTTGGAAAAGAATCTGCAGTGGCAGGTGAGTACTTCAGGTAAAAGGAAAAACTTTTCCAACAATATTGTGCTACTGCAAAACTTTGCTTTGCTGGCATGCTGTCCTGTCTTTGACCACTTAGCTGCATGACTGAACACAGCTTACATGTGGGGATGCTGCAGTGGAGTTCAAAATAACATTTGAGACTTTGTGCTGCCATAAAGCATTTTTGTCAAATAATATGACTTTTAATTAGCATTCAGGACTTAATACAGTGCAGGAACTTTCTTCTACAGGTGTTTGTGGAAGTGTATAACTTGACTGCAGATCCACACCAGATCAATAACATTGCTAAAACAATTGATCAAGAAATTCTAGAAAAGATGAACTATCGACTAATGATGCTGCAGTCCTGCTCAGGAGCAACATGCCGTACACCAGGTGTCTTTGATCCCAGGTAAACACTGATCTACCTCATTAATATAATACTTTTAAATATAATTACATATTTTTAAAATTTAACTTACCAAATATAACTTTGATGGTATGAGTACTACTACTTTAATGTTGTCAGACATTGTTGACTTAGCACAGCTGTACACTTCAGCTGCTCTGAGTAATCAAGAGACTGACCTCAGGTTTGCCTGCAAACAAGGAAAAGCTCTGCTGGTTTCTATAGGCAGGCATTTTCCAAGTAGTAGCTCTGGAGATGCTAGAGTAGCAAGAATGTTTCCTGCAGGACCTGAGCTGTATGTATTAGCTGTTGTAAGTAAATAGCACTTCATGCCTCAAAACTCAGTCACTAATCTTTTATACCGAAGCTTTTTAAAGCACCATTTAAAATGTCCTTACCGTGTCCTTAAACTGTAACATAAGTTTGTAATTTGGGGCAGCAAAGCTTTCTGTTAGAATGTAGCTCCTGAATGCTTGATGTTATATGTGCCCTTGTGCTGCTGGTACATTGTACCTAGGGTCTATTTCTTTGGAGACTCAGCTTTTTGGTTGCGTGTTGTTATAGCTGATCTGTTACAATATAGAGAAATTGTCACTGCTGTGTACTGCTGAGAAAGCAGCTTCTCACACAGCTTTATACCAGAGCTCTCCTAGCACAAAGCTCTCTCTAGGAGTGCTGGTCACTGCAGGCTAAGCAGCTCACACTGACTCTATTCCTTTCTGCAGGTACAGGCTTAACCCACGGCTCATGTACAGCGATCACGGCCTACGGGCTCAGAGGTTTTCTGCACAGTTCTTATAAGACCCTTAAGAGCCTCTTGCAGTGGGCTCCTACTGACCAGTTTCTCCAGTGACTGCAGCAGGTCTGTCTCTGTTAACTTTCGCTGATTACAGCTGGAAGACTTCTAATGGGCTTTTCAAACCCTGTTTGGAAGGAAACCCCTTGTCTTTAGCTGGTTGCCTTGTGCAATATATATCTATTTTACAGCTGAACTCTAACTGTAAATTGTTAGACACAGCTAATCTGTCTTGCTCAGATCGTTGATTACCACCTTTGTCTTTCAACTACTTTTTCATATCAAAGGCACAGAGGTGAACCTATGCCTATGAATCTGAACAGTATTTTGTTCTAAAAAATCAATAAATGTGTATTAGAGTCAGGTTAGATAGGCAGGTGCTATTGCACAGTAATGCTCACCCATATTCAGTGTCACAGACCTTCTTAAAAGCTATGCTTAATTATAGGTTTCCTCTATTGAGCTCCAAGCTGTTAATGACAATAGCAAACCAGCCCCAAAGAGAGTAGGAGGGCAGTAGTCAAAGCATAGGATCTGACTAGCAAGTGTCTTGCGCAGAATTAAAATCCTTCTGCTAAATAGTCTCTTTTAATGAGACCACTTCAGATGAGACCAATGAATTTTGTAGGACAGCTTTGGTAGCTTGCAAAGAAGAATGTAATTTCAGCCTCCTGGTTTGAAATGCTGGCTGGGTTACTATGTACTACTGAAAAACCTCTTAGGGTTTAAGATAGACTGACTTCCTAGTGAGTTAAACAAGACTGTTGAGACTAACAATTGGTCAAGTAAGTGTGCCTGTGCTTTGAGTTAACTCTTAAGTCTGTTTTTAATATACAAACAGAAGTAATACTAAAATAAAATCCAGCAACCAGGGCACCACAGTAGAGGTGATCTTTCTCTAACCTCCAAATGTCTTGAATTATCTAACTTCTTATGTTGATTAGATTCTTGAAGGTAAATTATTTTGAAAGAAAACTAAAAATTAATCATAGAATCATTGCTCACTAGACATTAGGCTAAAAGCTATTTTAGGCAGTTTAAGTGCTTCATAGGGTGTTGCTTTTTGGTTGAGACATAACTACTTGGAACCTGCAGAAAGTGGCCTTCAAACCAAAGGTCTGCATGTCAGAAGTCACTTGGTTTCCCTCTGAAAGGGTGATGTCTTTTCAACCTTCTCATCAGGCTTATCTGAAATGCAGCCATCACTTGCACTCAAACTTGAGTATCTTTCTAAATCTTGAAAAACACACAAACCTGCATTACCATGCAACTTCTGTATAGATTCATTGGCAAAATACCATCTGGAAATACTGAATTATTGATCTGCTGCAAGACAAGTTTGTGTTGCCTGTGGGCAAATAAACTGTGTTATCGGGCATGATAATCATTCCCTTGTCAAACAAACTGTAGAAAAACTGTTTAGTGTTCAGCTAGTTATTTCACATCTCTTACCCCAGTAAAGAGCATGATTATTTCAAGTAATCATTAAGTAGGCAATGAAGTATGACTCAAAACTGTGAAGGTGCATACCCCAGTGTGCAGATCCACCAACTGGATACAAGCAATGCTACAATAAATTAAGTTGAACTTTCTTGGCTTTTAATTCTGAGGCATGGAAGTTGTCCTTCATATATCTTAGAGTTGCAAACTTCTGTAGACACAGGTTAGGTTTTTATAGAACTTTTGTTTCAGATCTCTCAGAAGTGACCAAATATTTGGAGAAAAAAAAGTAGCTTGAAAGGTAACTTTTCAGCTGAAGCATCTGTATAAATGCAGAGAGTTTTGGATATTCAAACTACTTACATGCTTTCAAAAACTCAGGACTTTTTTTTTTCTCAACTGCAGTGTAGCTTTATCCTGTTTTTTGTTTCTCAAGCTTTAGTATTGCTCATCAGTATCCTTCATACACTGTTTTGTCTCTAGAAACAAAACCAAAGTTGTCTTCATGCTCTCAAGGGTTTTCTTGCACACTGAGCTCAACCTAAAGCTCATGTAGGTAGTGTTTTGCTTGGAGAATTCTAGCAAATTAGACTTGTTCTTTGTTTAAACTTCATTTTGGTAGCTGTGTGGAGGCTAGTGTGAAATACATTAATTGCTGCACATTAAACCCTCAACAGTCCTATCAAATCTGGGTCGTACATCAAGTTTCTGCTTATGTTTCAGTGCAAGTAATGTGCATTCTGTTGCTCCTTAATGGAAAAAAAGCTTTGTTATGGTTACAGAAATGTAACTCTAACACAGTCTTTCCTTAAAGTGATTTTAATCCCTAACAAGGACACTTTCTTTTGAATGATTTTTTTTTTGCCTAATTAGTAATGTGAAAGTTGACAGAATTGATGCAGGTTGTTCAGTATGAGTGACCAGATGTTTTACCCAAATTAATACTCTTGCTATCTGCACATACTTGTAAAGCCTTTTGTAACAAGGCTCAGTAACTTACACACTCACTGTCAGAGAACCCATACTATAGCTGGTATCGGGCATAGGTAGTAAATGTTGGATTAAACTGAAATTCAGAATTAATCAGTCCTTACTTAGTGGTTCAGGAAAATACTTGATTTGCTCCCACTTTTGATAAAGACTCAAGAACTGTTAAGCATGTAGTTGAAGGAAGAACAGGAACCAAGAGCTGTTTGCCTTCATTGCTTTTAGAGCAGTTTATCACTTGTGTCTGTTGCCATAGAGCAGTTAATTGAGTATTTTTACAGCCTCAAATGAGCAGTGTTAATTCTTACCCTTGATAATTTAAAGAAAACAAACTATGAAGGATCTTTGACGCTTATCCAGATCTAATTCCAACTAAGTTATTTTAAAACTAAATGCTTTTTCTGGATATTCCATTTCATGTGTTATTTGACCATGGCTGTATCTGTACCTTGTTACTGAAGGCATTCATTTTCAATGTACAGAGTTTTTAAAAAAGGGCCTTACTGGTACAGAGTTGAGTTTAGATAAAATGTGATAATGTTTTTTACTTTTAAAAAAAAATCATTATTATCAAAAGCAGAACTGTGAAATTTTAATGATCTGATCTGGTAAAGTAGATACTATAGAGGGAGAAATACAATTAATAACTTCATTATGTCACTCTAAACCAAACCAACATTGATTCTCATCACTTCAGTGTAAGTGAATATAGCCAGTACCTCCTTACCCAGCATGGGCTCAGTAAACTGGGCTTCTTCAGTTTGGGGAATAAAGTTGTAGCAGGGATATGTACATGGAAACACACACCCAAAGCAGGTATATAATACCTTTTCCATCAAGTTAAATCTGAGACCAATTCATCAAGCTGAATACAGTATTTCACTATAATGAAATGGCTGTCATTTATTGTGATTCAATTAAAATGCATTTTCTTTGTATGACTCTCTCTGTATGTGAGCTTACTTTGCTGTAGCATGTTGTGAGCATATATCTGCTGTTTTGAACATCTGTTTAGAAAGTGCCCTTCCAGAGGACCCTGTTCACTGCTGCACTTTTGAAGAAAGAAAAAATAAACTGCCTATCAAACTTCCTATCTTTGTTACTGAGCTTGAGTTAAACCTTCCTACAGGAATAAGCTGTGTCACATGTCTAATGGCTGAATTCCTATTTTATAAGCCTTTAAAGCCTCTGCGTTACTGCCCTGCTACCTAACAAGGGTTACTTCATATGGCCACAGGGAACCTTATTACAGTGTCTAGCAGGACTGCACGTGACTACTTTGCACCAGGAAGAAACCCTGAGGTGAGGGGACAAATTGAAATGCAACCTATACTTGTTCACATTTCCTAGGAAACTGGGGTCATTGAATAGATGGAAAACAAAAAGCACAATGGAGAAACTGCTGTTCATAATTAAGACCAGTAAGTTCTGCCCATGGGAAAGAGGAAGTATAAAATCCCACATAAGGCTTTTTCCAAAATGGGAACTGTGACCAACAGTAATATGCATGCTACTTGCTCACCTCAGTCTCTGTTACAGCACTGAATTTCTTGGATGATTCTGTTTAAAAATTCTACATAACTTTCCTGGACTCTAGAAGAAGGTGAATTGGTACACGTTTAACCTATTCAAGTCTGAGGCTTTCACAAGCTACTAAAACATGTATTTCTGCATTTTATTTGTATTTCTGCTTAAGCCTGTGGTATCAGTTTCATTTTTCCTTCAGCAAAGAGGTAGCAGTGTTCCATTAAGTAGACAAAAATGTTTAATGGCTGCCTGAAACATTGCATATTTCTTTTGATGTTTCAGCTTATGAAAACTATAAAGTTTACTGGAGCACCAAAAGAAAAGGCAGCTCTGTATTACTTAAGTAGACATTCCCATCACTGACAGCCCAAGTGGCACTACCATCAGGGTCATGGAAGCTTGCCACATCTCCTTGTTGTTAATTTCTAGGAACAAGCCATGTTTGTGAAGAAAACTGCTGTTGCAAGGCTAAATGCATCACCTGTTTTAGAAGAAGAAATACACAGCGTTAGTACTTCATTCAAGGGATGGGGCAGGGGAATTCCATTCTTAGAAAGAAAGGGCAGTGCTAATATATTGCTTTCCAGATGCTGCTGTAGTAAGATTCAGTTGTCAGTATTTTGGTAATATCCACCAGACTGTGTTTAAAGCTGTGGTCCAGTAATTGCTTACAAATCTGACAGTAGTCAGTGTCTGCTTTCTCAAGGTGTTGAAGTTGTTTGAACTTATTCCAGCTGCCAAAATACTTCCATTTTCAGAAAATAGGTGGAAGAGGGACTTGATGGAACACAACTGAATCACCCACTTCCTCACTTTTCCTGTGCAAGTGCGAATACCCTGCTGCTTGACTCTTCCTTAGCAAGAATGACTTTGTAGATTCCTATGGGGTGGCAGCAAAGGCATCAAGACTAAAGATTCAGGGGGATATTTTCATGCTGTTGATGAAAATCAGTGAAACTCCCATGATCTACCTTTCTGTCCTGAGGGTTCTGCCATGTTTTCAGCTAACTAAAACAGGCAGTAGATGAAAGGAGAATACTACAATGACTGAACCCAACTAAGACAGAAAGCCTTCTTCTACAAGATGAAAATCCTAAGCAAATTAGGTTTTGTTTGAGCTGTGATGTTTTGCTTTGGTTTTGAACGACCAAAATAATACCAAAAATGTGTAAGTTTTACACTAAAGGACTAACTATGTTTTTTACTGGCTACCTGCTTAGTGTTTTTCTCTTCTGCCTTTAAAGTGTTCAAATTAACAAGGCAAAAGCCTCACAGAAGTATTTCAAGTCCTTTGAAATTGTATAGTAACTTCAAAAGCTTCTCTGTAGAGTATTAAAAAACACCAGCAGCAATTAAGCCCCACCTTTAGAAAATACTGCTCTCCTACCTTTGGGCTACTCCAGGCTCTGAAACAGCACAATGACCAACACTAGACCTACTGTTCAACAAAACACACTTTTAGTGTAAAGTCTGTTAACTTCCTGGAAACATTCCTCTGATATGTCTTTTATTTACACAGATGGAACTAAAGTAGGTACTGGGTTTTTTATGTGCGACCTGCATTTTCACTCAGCCTTGTTTACATTTAAAAATGAGTGCTGTCACTTGTCAACAGGTGTTAAAATTGACTACAAGTTATGCTGCCTTTCTGTGCCACTATTACTAAAACCGTACAGGTTCTGACTTCAAGTGCTCATTAGACAAACCAGAGCAGATAAAAATATAGAAGTGTCTTAACATCTGCTCACTCGCATCTATGGAAAAATGTTAGGAGCAAAGAGGGCAGATTCTGGAAGTATCAGCTGACAAGTTTAGATTAAAAGAACTGTCTAGGATTACTGGCACACAGAAAGCACCTGTTTATCTGAAGGGAGAACTTCACAGCCAATGTTCTAATACAACAACTTTGCCTAGAAAAAAAAAAAGAGGCTGAACCTTGCTGCCATAGAATATACTGGCATTCTAATTCCTCCTGAGACATGTAGGAAACAGCTGAAATTTCTGATCACATACCAGATTCTGTATTTAAAGACAGAAATCTTAGACTTGTAATGCTATTTTCTCTCATGCTATGTGCAAGGCCACAATGCTATATTTAGGCTTACAGAGTTAGCGAAGGGGGTTTTGCACTCTACTTCTCTCATGGGTGTTTGTGGTAAAATGAAGGCAAAACAGAACTACTCTATCTGTAATATCCTGTCTTATTCATATGGAAAATACTCTCAGGAAGGACAGAACCAAGATAGTACTTTATACAGCATCATGAAAAATTAGATTTGGCAACACAGAGCATTTGCAGGATTAATCCTTGGATTTAAAATACACTTTTCAAAACTCCAGTTGTGAACACTGCCCTTTCCAAAAGTTGTAGAAGTAGAAAGCAGAAACTGCAATAAAAAGACAATTTTTAAAAACCACCTTCGAGGAAAGTAGGAAGAAAGCAGCTTTGAGAAGCCATTTGCTAATACTGGGTGCCTCTGTGCAAGATGTTATGCTGGGTCCCTTTCAGACCTCCACTGCTACAACTGAAAACACTTCTCATTGCAGCTTGCACCAGGGCAAACAAGAACACTCCAGAATTACCTCTCACCTTGCTAGCACCTAACCCAAGAAGGTGATTTTCGGACAAACATGTCCTGGCCTATGCAGTATTTCCTTGAAAAACACCACAAAATTAGTGCCAGCAGCCAGGCTCAGTGTCTGAAATGCTTGGCTCAAACTGCTTGGGACTGGGTATTGCCTATTTCTCCATACTGGCTACTGCAGGAATCTTTTATCCACTCACACATCAAGAGGAAAATAGTTCCTCCAGAATAAGACCTCAGTTCACAGCACTAAACCTGTGTTCTAAACAGCAGATCACAGTGTGTCTCCTCTCTCTGGCTTGAATTTTCACCACAGTCCCTGCTTCTTCACCAAGCAGATGTACCACATGCATAATTTCACCTATTTGGAAGTCATCTACTTGCCTTCATCACCAACAGTAAGAGACTCGGAAGCTTTCAGTTATCCTGTGAGGATTCTTTGTCCACTCTGCAGCTGTGTCTGCCCACAGGGTTTACTGCTGCTTTACAAGGAAATCCATTTGGCCTCAAAGTGGTCACAACACCATCGTCAGGGAAAGGAAAAACCAGACACACGTCACGTCACCAAGTATTGCCAACTTCAACTTTAATAATGGAACCATCAGGTTTTTTTTTGCCATTTCAGTAATAACTTTAAGGGGAATAAAAACTTCCCTACAAAAATAAAACTAAGCTTGTTAAAATTATAAATAGTTTAAATGTTTGTATTTAAAGACATACATTTTAATGTTTCCCTGCATTACCCCTCCCTCATCACTTAATCATTCTGGTACCATCATATAATGACAAGAAAACAGTTTTGCAACAAAAGCTTTGACAGTTCAATTTGATGCTAAAATTAAAAAAAGATAAAACTGACCAGGCATGACCATTTCTTTTAAATTAAAGCTGCTGTAATTGCCAGTGTGTAGAACAAAAAAGAAGAAAATTAACTCCACACATGACATCTTACAATAATTAACCATGGACTAAGACAAAATTAAAATATAAGTTTATTTTGGTCCCCCACCCCCATCCCCTGCACCCCAAATCAAGACTCATAGTGCATACAACACTGATTGAGGTTTTTGGCTAAAGTAAATGCAGATGTGCCTACTTAAAAAGACTGATAGTTTAGTTCAAGTAAAACCAAAATTCACATATTTTTATACTCAACTTTAAAACTCAAACAGTGTTTAAATCTGAGCAACAAAATGGTTCGATGTTGACAGTGATTATGCAATGATTACACAGCTATGGGCATATACATAAATTAAGATGTTAACAGAATACCCACCAACATGCTGCTGCATTCCTAGAAAAACAAATTGTAACAAAACACAAAAGCATTCCCTGAACCATTATAAAGTGTCTCACTTGAGGATAATGTTTCTAACTCACACATGCACTACCATGTTACATGTGAAATTAAAAAAACAAACAAGATATGCCTTAGATATATTTTATAGTTAGTCCTACTCTTAATTTCTCTTAACTCTTTAAAACATTATGATTGTCTCATAAGCTTGCAAATTCTTTTTACCTAAAAAACTTGTGAAGACTTTTAAAAAGAATCTTACTGCGGAAAGGAAACAAAGGCACAATTACATAAAATTAAGGGGAAGAACAGAAGCATCTTGGAGTTTCACACAGTATCCATTAGATGTCACCAAAGTTTTAATAATTCCTTGGGAATTTAAAACGAACACATTAAGAACAGAGGGGAAAAAACCCCACCACAACTTCTGCTGCTCTTTAATCCTTAGCACTCCCCCACCCCCCAGTATATAAATAATTTCCTCTCTGGCATGATAATGACTACAGTATCAGTCACTCAAATCTGCCTTATGCTTCCATGCTTCTATTGCACACCCACTTCTTTGGTTTCTTTTGAACATGCTTTTTTTAGATAAATAACTCTGAAAGAACAACAATTATTTACACTAAAGTAAAAAGTTTTCTTGCTACATTTTTCCTACTTTAAAATCAAGTAAATCAGCTGTCCGCAAAATTTGGTAATCAGTTTTTCAATTAAGAGTTTAAAAACCGTAAGGAAAAAACCTTGTGAATTATTAAAAGCAAGAGTCACTAAGCTCAGTCACCAACACAGACAATAAATGTTAACTTTCTGCTGGGCTGGAAATGTGAATAAGAAATTCTACTTTCTTTGCCTGACTGAGCATTTAACAAAGAAGCAGAGGAAGCTATTTTTGTCTTTCAGATATGATAATTCAAGATTATCCAGCCTAAAAAAATGTATCACTGAGCCAGAGGAACGACAATAAAGACCAAATGCATCTGTAGTTGTAGCTTATGTCTGAACCCTTGCTACACAGGTATTTCTCACAGAGTTATCTGAGACATGGACCACTTTTCAGAATTCAAGTAAGCAGCTTTTTAGGTTTGCCACACTATTCAAACTCCCACTATGCCTTTAGGGAACCAGCTTCTCCAAAAATGACCTGTATGTGCAGCTCCGTTTCCATTCTTACTTAACTTTTGCTTCTCGTTCCTTCCCACTATTTCTATTATCTTTATTTCTTTTCCAGTGTGGATTTACACAGTTAAAAACCATAAAACTTATTCACAATATTATAACATACGAAAACTTTAACCTTGTAGAATTAGTATTTCAATTTCCCTCTAGTGTAAATACTACTTTCATTTAAAACCTCCCTCAGCTTTTAAGAGTTCTTCTCCCCCAACTCTTACCTTCTTTTCAACTTTCTCTTTACCTTCTTCAGAAAGACCACTTCAAAGCTTTCCACAAATTTCACAGTACAAACCACAAGATCGCATATGCCCTCCATCTATAACAGTTCTCTCACAAATTATACAGTAACTCATTGAAAACAGAAAGGTAGTGCAAATCAATTTCATGTCTAAGATAGTGCTCCAACTAATTCTCGTCCAAATGGCTTTAATAACTATTTTTTTAAACCCATCAATTTGCACATCCTTACCTGTAAAAATACCATTAAGCAAAGAAGAAAAAAAAAATAACATCTTATTTCATAGCGTCCTAGGAAATTGCTTACAGTTTCACAGCTTGCACCAAGATAACTTGGAAAACTCTAGGCACACAGAGGTTGCAAACTGATGTACAAACATGCAGAATCCCTTACTTGTGGGTGCAAGATGCTAAGTGACCTGGCTTATGGAACTAAGTCTACCCTGGCATCACAAAACAGTCTTCTGAATAAAGAAAACTACTCTCTGCTGCTCTTTGTACGTTGGGTTTGGCATGCTCTAATGACATTTGGTAGCGCGCGTTTTCCTGAGTGTCCTTTGGCCCCCTTTTAACCAGGTTTCAGCACCCCCCGAAGGGCTTCTTCAAGTTTGCCCCTGTAAGCTGCGTAGCGGTTCTTCAAGATCTGCAGTTGGTCATTCTCCTCTTTGTCCAGTATGCGCAAGAAGTTTTGCAGTTCAGGAATACTAAAAGCTTCCCACTGGAAAGACAAAGAGAGCAACGAATGGATGAGATGGACAGAAAATACATCAATTTTTTATATAGATTGTATTTCTAAGCAAAACCTCAGACACTGTAGACAATTTCAAACTGAAACAGTATCAGGCACCTTCTTTGCAAATCTTAGGGTATCTGAAAAGATGTTTCTCTTTGAAACTGTTTTTTGTTCTGCAAGTAACAACAGGTCAGTCGAACCACAAATTAAATGTTTACAAAAGGCACAAAGGAAATAAACAGGGGAAAAATATCTGCTCCCAAAAAACGAACTGTCTGGTCAGCACAGCTCAAACAGAAGCCCATTCATCCATGAAGTTACACAAACACACTGACCCAGCACGGGTGTGACATACCATGACTTCTCCAGTTTCATGCTCACGTAGAACAAAACTGAGCATTTCTGTTTTGGGGCCTGCCACCAAGCGCAGGTAGAGGGGATGTTCTCTGTCTGACAGCTTGCATGTATAAACTGCAGGAGAAGGAAACCACAGTAATTATCATCTTTACCAACAAGGTTTCAAACACTTGGAATGACTAATGCATGTGTAGCTAAAATTTACACACTGTGTCCATCAGCCTACATACTGGGTTTGAGCGGTGAGTTTTAGGGAGGAGCTGAGCAGGTGATTGATGGTGACAGTGCAACACTGCATTTACACAGGAATGAAACGGCCTCCCATACACCATCTGAATACATGCAGGGCAGGGCGGGAAAAAACATTAAAAAATACATCACACACATCTCTGGCTATATCTAAGCATTTATGACATCAGAGCTGTGTATCACTGTTCTGATACCTTTTCTACCTAAAATCTCAAACACTAAAAGACAGCTCCACCTGCCTGACACCAGACTGGACTGAAACTGCTCTCAATGTCCACGGAAGGAAGGCAGATTCTAAGTACAGGAACACAACACTGGCAAAATGCACCTTTGCCTAAAAAACCCCTTTTCCATCTTCTGGTATTTCCATCACAACATACAACAAACTCCTAAAAGCAGCCATTGCCAAGGGAGAGCCGCGTGCACTAACACACATGAGCACAAACACACGTGCCCACGGTCGTCACCTCGAGAGCCGTCTGCCAGTACCTCAGGAACCACAGACACCAGGGTTCATCTTTTAAAAACCTGTCCTGTAACTTAATCTCAGCTCTGCAGTGTATCAGGCCAGCTGAAATTTAGGACCTGATAAGGGGGCCTAAAATAAAATAAAATGGACTGCAAAGCACAGGAGATCTGCGTAAATATTTTTAGCAAGTGACTGTGTCTTGGATGAATTATCCTGAAACATCCCCCAATCTTTTACTGTCTTACCAAGCTATTTTGCATAAGGGAAAAGGACAAGGTAGCAAGATTATCACCCCCATTTAACTGAGTTCTTCCACCTGGCTTATTTCAAGTATTACTATAGCACAACTCCCCCCTCCTAAACCCTTCCAACTACCAAAATGCCACAAGCTCAGCTTATACCTTGATCTTCCTTGTGACAGCGTTTATAAAGTGCAAACTTCGCAGGGTTGTCAGCCACAAAGAACTTTTTGAGCAAGGCCTCGATAACTTCCCGAACAGTGTTGGTGCTGCTGATGTGAAGGGTGTTCACGCAGCCGTCCGGCAAGTAAAAGGCAGTTTCCTTATTGCTGGGAGCACACCTCCCCTGGCTCTGGGAGGACTGCACAGTGATGGGTCTGCATAGTTCCATCTGGACTTTGATGAAGCCAGTGTAAATCCCATTCGCATTCTGCAACAGGAAGAAAGTAGCTGTTAAAATCAGCAATGACCAGCCTTGGCACAGCAGTGCAGCAGGCAGAGGAAAATGCTCACAATGAACACTATTTAAGTAACACTGCAACACATGACATCTCATAAGAAAGGTATTGTTTTGGTACTTCAGTTATGCTTTCTGGTATATCTTCTGAATATTAATTTTGCTTATTAATAATTTTGAGTAATAATTTTTCTTAGTAATAACCATCGAATTCTAAGTATATTAGGACCTCATCAAGCAAAAGGTACAACATACCAGTGGTAAGTTTTCACTTTAGAACTATGAAGTGAAAAAAAACCACTAACGCCCATCTTCAGCAACAGATGTTATGCAGAAATACAGAAATTATCTCCCACATTTTAGCTGTCTTTGTCAAGTTAGTCTGAAGCATTTAGGTGGACAAAACATGTTGAAAAAAAATCCAACCAACCAACCAAAAAAACCCAAAACAACCCCCTCCCCAAAAAAAAAAACCAAACCAAAAAACCCCAGACAAAACCCCAGAATAAATGCCCATCTAATCAACATTGAAATTGTTTATTCCAGTTGCTCCTGAAAGACAAAATAGCAAAACAAATCAAACCCTACTGACCTAGAAAACTTTTGAAAATCTGGTTTTAGGCACAGTAAGTCCTGATCCACATGCAAACACATAACAAGGATCTTTTTAATACATAGTCATACTTATATCGTTTAACATATAATGGAATTTCAAGATTTCCATATATACCCACAGGAATATGTCATGTATTAGAAAATTTGGACCACAGAACAACTGAATAACAGCTTGCTAAGTAGACAGATGTGAATTTTGTTAGTATGGTCTTCAGTAGACTGGACTGAATATTAGACCTCATTCACAATCCTTAGAAATGAGAAGTCTTACGTATTCCAGGTTGTATTGTCTATGTTTGGGGGCAGGGGGAAGGAAGTCTCTTCATGCTGAAAACTTACATGACTACTTTGAAAATGAAGTCTCCTATAATAAATATTGCATGCTTTAACTTTTATTACTGGTTAGGCATCCTTATCAAAGAAATATCTGACAAAAATTTATCTACAGAAATAAGATAAATATGCCTGCATTTTTACCATCTGAACATTTTCAGAATTTGTCAGAAAATTCTGACAAATTTATACCTTAGTGTCAGCTGACAGTTTACCTTAAACACACTTCAAATTACATCAGTTTGTTTTGATCCATGTAGAAGAGGTACATGGATAAAAAGCATTTCAGATGTGAGATTTGATTTCCAGATCTAAGGAAATGTCTCTTACAAAATCATTGAAACAGAGATAGTTTTGTATGCAAAATGCTGAGAATAAAATGATTCATGTGCTACAAAGTTACAGTTCAATTACTCGCATTAAAAATTACAGTAATTCTATGCAAAACTTACCAGGGTCATCTTTAATTTATCAGTGACAGATGAATTATAGCTTTGTATCTTCTCTTTAACTTCTTCTTTACTGAGATAAACATGAGGTTCTCTCTCCTTCTGAACATCCTTCAAAAACAAGACAGCAGATTTAGAACACAAAATAAAAACAATTATTTTTTGATTTTGGATATGAACATTCTTAGTCCAAATAGCAATTATTCACAAAGGCTCAACGTAACAGTAATTAGCTGTGCAGCAACAGAAATTATTAACACATAAAGCAAATCAAACAGAACACTGGGACTGAAGGGAGATGGTTTAATCAACACACCCAAAGACACCTGTGCCCTTTTGCTGCCAACTGTTTTCCTTCACATATTTTGCAGCAGTATGCAAAAGAGCTCAGCTCATTTTATGGCTTGATTTCCTCATGTCACTGCCATGCCACCCCATTAAGAACACTTAAAATTTTTATTAAATATTACTGGGGCACTAATAGGTATTTGTGAACAAATGATGAGTACATCTGAAAATAGTAGCACATCCTAACAAATAACCCCAACAATCCCAGCAAGTGCCAAAAATGTGACAGCATCCCTGCATTCCAAAGTGACAGACAGGATGTTACATACAGGGTCACTGCCTACTACATAAACCATCAGAAGTAACTCTCCAGATACATAACGTTACACCAGTTTCATGTTTTTGCCATGGGGAAGGCCCTTTAAGATTTTTCAGCTGTTGCTTTTATGAGGTTGCCTTGGATTTCACGTGCAGCAGTAAAAGAGGACCCTGGAATTGGATTTTTTCCAAACAAACATTTGTTCCCGATCTGTATTCCCGCAGCAAACCAGTGTTATAAATACACTCCAGTTTCCACCACTAGCACAAACGCCATATATAGTATGAGTTTCAGCTCTCAGCTTTGATGATTTAAGGCTTCAATTAGAAAAGGAGAAGCTTTGAAGAACCTCAATGCTTTCAGAGAACACCTGAACACATTCACCCAATGGACAAACCAAGTCACAGTGTTCTACCTGTCCTCACAAACACATTCCCGTGGAACATATCCTGAGAACTGACTTCAGTGGCCAGTCCTGTATCCCAGTCTATTGCACACCACTCAGCACACACCTTTGCAAGCACTTCAGTTTGCCACACACAACCCAAAGATGAGCACATCTGCTGTAACACTGGAACCTTGCACTTGCCAGAAAGAATCTGCTGAACTTTTTCTGTCTCCTAATTTAAAATCAAATATTTTTAGCTCTTTTAGGCTTAGTTTTGCTTGTCCTATATGGCATTTCACTAAATGACATGCTGGAGCAGACTTTTTTCCCATAGCTATAAAAAGAAAGGTGTGGTCTGAAAGAAGAACTTGAAGCCAGAAACCTTGAATTCTGATCTCGGCTCAGATACTGATTTCCTGCATAACACAGAGAACATACCTTTATTTCAAGATCAGGAAACTGAGGCAAAAAGGAACACCAGTGAAGGACAATTCTGCCATTAGTTCCTTAAGCACAATTCTAAGACTGTGTAGCATTTTGCAGAGACCCCATGTCCTATATTACAAATACAAATTACTGAACATTTTTAGAATTCAAGTCTCTATTCTCCCTAGAGAAATTAAGCCTTCTTGCCCTTCTATTTTTCATCTTCCCTTTCCTCCAAACTGGCATAATAAAGACAGACACAGCTTCATCTAAACTGCCCACTTCATCTCCCCAAAGGCTCTTCCAACTTTGTAGGGCTCTATTTGGGGGCAACCAAAGCAGACACAGAAAGAGAGGAAAGTGCATACTCATGGACAGGAAACAGCCTGCAGGTCTCTGGCATTTGACATCTATATGACACATTTCAAGAGCTCAAGCTTTAACTTGCAACATTCCTAGTCAGTGTAAGTGCTAAAAGACCCTTCACATGGACACTAGCCAAGACTCACCTCAGAGACAAGCACACTGGAGCTCATACCTCTCCAATCTGTAACAATATTGATACTGAATTTCCAATACTGGACACCTCAGCTTTAATGTTTATTATTAATTCATTTCTGACTGTTCAAGCAGGTACCTACCCTGTTGGAGCTGATTGTCACCATGATTACTGAAGTCACCCACAACATCCATTATCATTAAGCAAAAACACTAATCAGGAAAGAGGAAAAAAACACCTTTCCTATGTTGAAACATCAACATATTTATTTAAGAGAAAACATTAAACAAACAAACACACATTCCACATTAACGTCTGTGCATCTCAAGGTTTAATCTCACAAAAACAACTTTTAGTAACTATAGATGACAGAAAGAACCTATTGCCTTTAATGGCAATGGCACAGGGTAAATTCACAAGGCTGGCAGCTAGGAAATTATATGCATTATTAAAAAGAAAGAAAAAGGAGAAAGAAAAAAACCACCTTGGTGATTTAGTAAGTATGAACAGACAGCAAGAAACTTTCTCCTATTTTCATATAGGACAGTTTTCATATACATTTCTGTTCTCCCAAATTGACAGAAATTTGATCTGATTAGAAAAGACACCACCCCACGAGATCACTCTAATCCTGGGGATTGCCATGGAACTGGGCATGACAAGCAGAATCCAAGCACAGCACCCAAGCCAGCCAATTTCCCACAGACTTGCCCTGGTGATGCCCACCTCAGGTGCGGCTCCACTGCAGAGCTGTGGCCTCGAGGCGTCACTGAGGCAGCTGCCATTCCCTCCAATGAGTCAGACATGATTCCACACTTGAACGTACCACATGAATTTCTGCCTTTGTGCTCTGGCACTAGAGGCTGGACAATTTTGGCAAAGCTTTATATAAAGCCCACAAAAACACATCTGTGTGTTTACACAAAAGCTGAGATTACCTCCTTCTGTAGCATACTGCCCACAAATGTACCTGTAACTCACTTTCTAAACAACCAAGCCTGTAACTCAATTAATTTCAACACCACGTTAAATACAAAGAGGACTACTGGGATTAAAACAAATACACAGACCCAAAATAATTCAATAAAAATACTATACATAATAGGCAGAAATGCTGTTTACTTCAGTCATTTTCCATCATGCTCCACCATCTTTCACCATCAAGACCACAGGCAGTGAAAAGTGAAGACGTGTCCCAGGAGAGGAAATAACTCGATGCCACTGGAAACCTAAGCCTGAGATCTTCATGAATTAATCTGGCAACACCACCCTGCACCCAAACAAAAGCTCAAAACACTCCAACTACTCACACATCAGGGCACATAACTTCAACCAAGCAAACAAAACCTCCTCACTAGCTACACACCAGGACTTACAGAAAATCACACTGCTCTCACGCAGACTGCAGAGACAGTAAATCCCACATGACTGCTGTCAACAGAAAGCCAACAAAGGAACAACTCACTGGGTTTATTATGAACAAGAAAGCCTCAGCCCACCATGATTCACTGGGTCAGCTGCTCTCAGTGAGTATCACTAAGCAGAACACACAGATTCGAAGCACCTGTGTCTTAATTTTCCTAATTATACTTAACCCACATGCAATGAGCAGCTGACAAGATGTAATACAGGGGGTTTTTTTCCCATTTTTTCCCCAACTTCCCCGGAGCTGAATTACACTCAGTATACTTTGGCACTTAAAATTTTGCCATATGGCTTTGCTAGCCATGTTAGAAGTTAAAATAAGTAAGTCTTCTTTGACCAGCATACTTAGGTGGGTGGAGGAAGATTTGGCAAACTCATTTCCCACAGGAACAACAGGTCCGTCATAACAGGACCCACTAAAAGAAAAGCTGTCCCCTGCTAAATCTGCTTCAGTCTAGGAGATGAAATTCCACTTCGTTATCTCAGCAGGTGAATTTATTACCTGTGAAGAGCCTGAGTCATCCAACAGCTCTCTACCATGCTTTTGACATCTTGCTCCTGAAATGGCCACCAAGTGGCTGAAGCCGCACCTACTCAGGGTGGGACTACTGGGAAAGCAATTGCTCCGAAGGCATCTGCTTCAAATAAAGGAGCAAGGGCAGTTTGGAGGTGAGATTGGGCACAGCTTCTCCAAGCCAGTGCACTACTGAGGCACAAGGGGGGCACAAGTTATCTCCAGGCTGATTCAGATGCAGCTGATTCATCTCTGACTCCCTACAAAACACCCGGCACACACCTCACAAAGGTTGCCATGTTGGGAATTGTGAAACTGCCTTTCTTCCAAAGTTAAGCCTGGTGATGAGTTTCTTACCCACAGATCCTTGTGTGTGTCACAGCAGCAGAGCCACAAGCAGCAGAGCAGTTCACACTGCCTTCTTCCATTGGCCAAGACCTAGACGTTGCCAGGCTTAACAATACCATTTCTGAGTGCTAGTGTTAAAAAATGAACTTTCTCTACGCACAATGCGCAATGTGCACAAAGCAATGCACAAACATTTCCATGTTATTTTTGTAAAAATAAAATAAAATACATAGAATTGAACCTGAGCTAGGCTCTCTTCCACCACTGATTTAGTGACTGTTCCATCACTTTGACAAATGTAATGCCTGCCACGTCACCACCCCTTTTTCCTCCCAGCCCAATAAAGTGTTTTCCTCATCAGAGCTCCTGGTCTCCTTCCATTCCCTGATGCTAATATGATCTGTTATTTCCTCAGAACAGCACAGATGTGGAAGATAAAAACTAATCTCAAGTAGACAGTTGAATACATCAGAATCCATGAAGATGATATATCTGAGTCTAAACCACTAACTTTCTAGTCTGAGCTATTAAATTTTAAGAAAATCATTCTGTCCTTCACAACACTTACAGTGCACACCACTGGCAGCCATTTGTATTAAAGCCATTTCTTAGGTCAACCAAAGCAGCATTTCATTCTCAAATGAAATTCCTAAGCAACAGCTGCCAGTAAGAGGGAAATGAGGCAAGTGCTTTCATTTTCCCAAGGGGAATAGCTGGTCTTTCATTGGAGCTCATGATGCAATGCCTCTTCACAGTTGAGCTTCCTCCCAACAAAAAGCGCAGAAAAAGTTTTTTCTTTATCGCCTCCACCCCCCATGCTCATCTCATTTATTGTAGCACAGATGTTTTGAGAAGCAGCACTCTCTTTGTAACGTTTACGCTGAGTGCAAAGCCCTAGCCGAGACTAGCTCAGCATGAATCCTCAAGAAACACAATTAAAACTGTGCAAATTACAATTAAAGTGAACTGCAAATCAAATTGTGGTCCTGAAAAAGAAGAATCACACCACATCAGGGGCTTAATGAAAGTCTAAGTCTCACGGTTGCTGCCAAACCCATGTCCTGCATACAGTAAGATAGCACTAATAAACTCAACAGCTACAAGCTGCTACAGGATGAGGCTGAGAAAAAGTTTCACAAAGAAAACTCCAAAACCATGAAGCCTGTATCCTCCGGATCCTTGCCTTTAATCAGATGCCTGGCTTCCCCAAACTGCTACTGCAGCCTTCTATTTATGGAGAGATACAGGAAGGTCTCTCTCTCCCATCCAACCTGCTATGTTCACAAAACTTCAAGAATTATCATCTCTTGAGGAATGGGGAACCAAGCACCTCTTAATGTTTCAGCTTGAAAGTCAAAGGAAAATACAATGGACAAAAGGTTAAACCCATCCCAGGAACATATATAAAGCATTTTAATGAGAAAGCTGAAGAACCAAAGACTTGTGGGAACTCACGCAATCTTCTACGATATGTCAGTTTCTATCTTAACTCTCACATTTCACATAAATCCCACATACACAGTGACCATCACTCAGTCAGATGAATGATGATGTCCTGATCTTGCTGTAAATTGTGGCCAGAAATTTTTGAAATAAAGTACGAAGGGTTTGAAAATGAGAAATCCAGCCTCATCTACATTTAAAAAAATGTTGTCTTGTTTAGTCATAAAAATTTCAGCTAGTGCATCCTACTTACATCACATTCGCATTAAAGAAAGGATTTAACTAATAGTGATATCATACAACAAAAAAAGCCCAACAGAGAATACAGAAAAGAAAATAGAGGAAGAGAATTCTGATCTCTGTTGTTACTCCTACAAGCAAGAACACTCTTTCCTACAGCCTGCCAGCACTCTCACAGTAGAGAAAGAATCTGAAACTTTGCAATTAAACTATTTTGAAACAAGCATCTTACTTCTCCCTCATCCTAACTCTCCTGAGAGCAGAGCAGCCTTCCCAGTGACGGCAATATCTCTTTCTATCCAGGGGCAAGCCTGAATTCAGGATATGCGCTCTTCCTTCATCTGAAACCCTGAGACACACAAAGCAGACACTGGTCACAGCCAGTCAGAGACACCAGAAGCCAAAAGGTGTGAACACCAACTAGAGACAGGGTAGACAGGAAGAAACATTAGCATCCAAGTATCTCCAAGCATTACCCCCTATCACATAGCTGAACCTCACAATGTTTGCATCCTCCTGAACAAGGTGAGGCTGCTCCCTGGGTCAGGGAAAGGGGAATTTTTCTGACAGGATGGATGTGGGCAGAATAATCTCTGTATCTTCTACTACCTTCTGCTTTCTACACTCAGGGAGATCCGATTCCAGCAGTGGTACACAAGGCAAGGAAGCAGTCTCTTTCTTAGGAAAAGATTTTGTTTTTCTAAGTGGTTTTGGCTGACCTGAGTCTTGAACAATTATCCTGACAGTCAGAGACAGTTCAAGAACAGCCCACACCATGTCCTCCTGATGGAGCAAGAGAAGTGGCACCCTCCCAGGTCAGGTGTACAGGGCATCCAGCCTGATATTCTGCCTCCAACAGCAGCAAAAACAAAGGCTATTTCAAGCAAGCACGTGAGCCTTTTCTGCAGCCTCTCTGCTGGCATCCACAAGTGTGGAAGCAGGAATTCAGAGGGCACCTCCCTTCCGAGTCTGTTTAGTGTCCATTTATGGGCCTGGTGCCTATGCATGCACATAAGCCCTTTGTGAACCTGCCAACACTCCCTGTCTCTACACCTCCTGTGGCAGCAAGTCCCAGAAATTCATGACTGCAGTGTGTAGAAGTACTGCCATCTGCTTTAAGCTGATCTTTTATTAAGATAGAAGATAACTTCTGTTAAAAATGGTGAGTGCCCTTTAATCCTAATATGGCAGGACCTAGTAAATCTGAGTTTCACATTCAGCTTATATATCACCTTCGTGATTTTTTAAACCACAATCACACATACGTCCTTTTTTTCTTCTCCAAAGGGAGGAGCCTTGAACTCCTTAGTCTTTCCTAAGGTAACTGCTCCATCCTCTCAATGATTTTACAGAAGTGTGACTAACCATAAAAATGTGATATGGGGACCAGACCTGCATCAGAACTTGTGACATAGCTGCACCAAAGCTTAGACGATCTTTGTTTATAAATCTGTATGATACAGTTCTATGAAAAATCTTTGTCTTTATTCATGATGCAATGTGGTCTCCCATAGTGGTTAAAGAAATCTCCATGCAACTACCACAGCTTAACATTTTACCATAATTTTACAAGGTACAGGCATTACAGTTAATAAATACTTGTTACTTTCAGACTATTTTCAGTTTTTCCCGAGTACCACCATGTGGTTTGGCATGCTCACGAAAGCACTGAATGACAAAGTAAAACATTATGGCTCCTGTCTGCCCCCTCTGATGTAAATATTCATGTTTATATGGTGAGTATTTTTAAGCAGCAGCGAAACAAAACAAAAGTTGTAACTTCCCTTTATTCCTTTTAACAAATTATTTTCCTTCAAACAGAGGAAATATAAACACGGTTCATATTCATGCATTGTGAAAGGAAGGCTAGAAAACTGAATATATTTGTTGGGGACATTAACATTGCTGCTTAAGTTTCATTTAAGTTTATCGTGACCTCACCTCTGAAAACCCCTAGTTACAAACCCTGTCATACCCTACATGGTTGTACTTTAACTACTGGCATGCAACCCAGTTTCAAAAAAGAGGTCATCTGTTTAAAGTGAAAACCAACTGTACAAATAACAGCAACTCAGGCTTAGCGTTAGATTTTCTTCCTAAAGACACAACAGATTTTACACAGATTTATACATTTTTCCCCCTTCATACTACGACATGCTTCTAAATAAACATATTACATTATTTAAACAGCATTTAGCAGCTGTTTCAGTTTTGCGAATTTCAGTAAAACTAGATGTAAGAAATACCACAGACAGTAAACAATCTCCTTCAGGTCTCCTCTTCGGAAGGTGTGAGTTTTAACTGCTGGCTATTTAAGCACATAAGGCGTTTAATGAACTAAAATGGATTACCAGCCTCTGTGACCTGCACAACAAAATCAAGCTTTTAAAAGACCATTAGAAAACAAGCTTATACAAGATATTTAATTGAAAACTAATTAGTATGTCTTGAAGGTTAAGTATGGTCTGAAGCCCAGGGTACTAACACAAGTAGAGATCAAACAAATAAGTAACATTAAGGCTCTGGGTTATTACACAACAGTATTTGCATGTGACCCCGCAATGCAAGAATCCAACATGTTCCATCCAATAGAAGGTAGGAAGAGGTTGTTAACAATGACAACCTCCCAGGTCTTCAAATGCAGCTATCCACATTTTATATTAAAACTGGCATTGGAAACCAACCAGCCATGGGGAAGCAAGCCCCATGCCAGGCGAAGGCAGACAGTCCTCTCTCTGCCTGTGCTTATTGCCAGCACTTCCCAGCCTGAAGCAAGCTCAGTCGTGGCCTTGTCTCAGCACAAGCTGGGTGATATGCCAGCTTTTGCCAAGCATGTCAAAAACAGCATTTTATCTTTAGAGCAACATTCCCTTCCTGGGTTTGGTTGGGTAGTTCTAAGATTGTGTCACCAAATTACTTTAAAAACCCTCTGACAAATCCTGCCTGTATCAAGAAAAGACAACAACTTCATAACCAAGCCAAGCCTTAGGGCTGGTGTTCGACAGGAATGGTGAGGCTGCACATGGTCACAACAGCCCCACCAACCAAGTCATTTTTGTTCAGATTTGTTCCACTTAAAAAAACGCACAGTAACAATTCTCATCTAGAAAACATCACACAGTGCATTGGCTCTTCAGATATATAACAACCGTGACAGTTTTCCCTTATCACAGGCACTACAGTGAAAAAAGAGTTCAGAAAGATGAACGGTCTTCTCAAAGAAATGCCAGTCGTGGGGAGGATGCAGTACTTTGTTTGAAGAACATACAGTTCTTCAAAAACTTACTGTTACTGTCTCTGTCAACCTGGTGCGGATCTCCTATCTGAAACTTTTCTGAAAGGAAAATGCCCTCCTCTACCAGACATGCATCTCAAACAGCCACAAAGTTAAGGAAGTACAACTACCTCTTTTTCAAATGAAGTCTGCATTTGAAAAGCTCATAACAATAACCTGGGGAAGGGGATGCTCAAAGTTGTAAGCAATCACCGGTATCTTCAGCAAAATACACAACCTCTAAGCCAAAGCAGCCGAAGTATCTTCTTAGTATGTTAAATACAATCACGATAAAACCATCACATGAATTTACAGTCAACTTATGTAACTGCTGCTTTATATACATATGAAACAAACAGAGCTAAAAACTATGTCCATCTAAAACCTAATACAGTTTACAGTGACTGTAGCTCTACTTCAGGACAAGTTAGGTTTTCATGAAGTAAGTCCATAGGAAATATTTTCACACCAACACTACTTCTCTCACTGCAATTTGTGCAATTAAGTTTCTACACAGCTTCCACAGAAATATTAAAAACCAGTCTCTTCAAAGAAATATCCAAATTAAGTCTCCCACAGTGCAGACAAAAGGATGCACCCCTGCAGTCTAGCCTGTATGAAAAACTTCCTCCTTCTTTCATGCTTCAGAAAATTTGTACCACCTGGCACATTTCATTAACAGTTAAAACTGTAATGACTGTACCCTTCTGTACAGCCTTTATGCTACCACATTTTATTAAAAATCAGATAGTATCCAAGAGTCATTTCTAATGCAGCATACTATAATCATCAGCTTTACCTACTACTGCCTGAACTAATATGGCAAAAATTAAAGAAAAATGGACAGGGGCAAACTAGGTGACCATGTACTACTATAGTATAAACTTACACTGACTTTAATGATAAGATTTTACCTCTATTTTGTATCCCCAAGCTAAAGAGGTCCAGTGTCGAAAAGTAAAAAACAGAACCCCTTTGAACTGAACAATTCCTGTTTGCTGCAGCCTTGAGATAACTGCCTTTCTCCACCTTCATTCAATTTGACTGGAATTCCAGTTTCAACTTAGCAGAACTTCAGAGCTCAGACTTGACTGTTGTTTCAGGAAGAGAGAAAATAAAAGGCTTGAACCAGTCTTGGATTCAACTTTGCTGCAACTCCCCAGTTTAAGCTATTCCTCTCATCTTGCAGATGAGGGATGCAGCAGAGCATCCATGGGTTACTGAGAACAAATGGGCAAAGGCAGTTGGCTACTGGACCTCAGCCATCCACAGCCCCATGCCCCCACCCACTAAAGCCCATGGCCCAGTGACCTCAAGATCACACTGGTAAGCTGGCACTCAACCCTCAGATCTCTGCATTGTGACGAAACCAACCAACTGATTAGCAAGATTATGCCTTGAATAAACTCATCCTCATGGTAATGATAACCTGCTTCTGAGGGGTTTCAATATCATGTTTTTCTATCACCTGGATTTTATTACTCACACACACTTAAGGCTACCAAGCACTCCAGTGGCAAACAGAGTGGGACTGACAAAATGCCAAGTTTCTTCAAAACTCCTACATTCTCTAAAAAGAAGGACAAAACATACTATTACCACTACAAAAATTGAAAACTGCCACCAACTTGTGTCTAAACCCTTTTTGCAAAAATACACTTGCAGCCCAGTTTCAGTATGAATTTGCTTTCCAGAACACACACACACACACATTAACTTCTTACAAATGAATGCAGGTGCCTCCCATGCTGAGACAATTTAAACGATGACTGTTTTTAACAAGATGCCTGCTTCTCTGCTAGATGCTACCACTGCCTGAGAAACCTGTATCAGCTGTCACAGTCCTCATCCACTATCAGACTCCCTATCAGGCTGCAGATGACATCCACAAATCCAGGAGGCTCCTTTCTTAAATAGGATAACCAAGGTATTGTTTTCCTTTTTATACATGAAAAAGAACAGAATAAACAAACTGAAAACAGATGAACTAGCAAAGGAAAGCCATGGTTTTATTTTTGTACAGGTTATAAAAAGACCACAGATAATATAAACAAGCATTAACCAAGTCTGCAGCATGAGAGAACTACAGCGCAATAAACACTTCATGGCACAGGTCCCAACTTACCCAAACACTGTGCTAGCCTGGTGCCATGTATCAGCAAACAGTTTACACCACTAACATCTCCAGCGCTAATGTGAGCACGCTGCTCCCTTCTCATCAACTCACAATTTCTGTATCTGGGCAGACAATTCTGTACTAGTGAATCACTTCAGAATTACAGGATAGTTGTTACACTCAGACATTTGTTTCTTTAATAACATCAACAAAAGAGTAGGGTGATACCAGTACTATTTAGATCAATACTGGCACAACACACTGGAGAGAGAACAGAGTAGGAGGCCACGACTGGTGGGCGTTCCAACGGAGGTGTGAACAGAAAACTTCAGAATATGGTTAATGAATACCCCACTGGAAAAGCTGGATAAACAAACTCTCCATCCGAGGAAAGGTCAGGAGAACAGCAATTAGGCAGCACTGGAGAACAGGGCTTGCTTGCTTACCAACCTGATGCTATGGCCCAATTCCAAACACAAGTTATTTTGCCATGCTGGAGAATGGCCACCAGGAAACCAGAGAAGGAGGAAAATGATTACATGCTTTGTTCTTAAGCAGCAAATGGGAGAATGTGTTGATTTTACAACAGAAAGTTCAAAAAGTTGCTCTTTTTTCCTTTCCAAACAGCTATTTCCCTGCTTTTATGGGCAGGATGTTACAGGCACAAGGAAGTGCTGCTGCTACTCCACCTTTCCTTAAGCCTGACTTCTGCTTCAGGAAATGTAATTATGAAGCTTATGAAGGTATGAGATCTGTTACAGCTGATAGGCATTTCAGGTGGAAGCAGAAGAGTCTAGTAGAAGTTTTCATTTAAAAAAATATCCTTGTTAATGTTAGAGGGAATAAGGACAATCAGCACCACCACACCCTCTGAGAAAATACTCAGAAGACAGAACACATTGAAAAAGACAGGCCACCTTATGGGCAAGCATCAGATAAGCTGAAACCAGTACAATCAAAATTTCCTCAAATAAACAACAAATTCTCCAAAGCAAAATCACAACTGCCTTTTAATAAAAGTACTTGAAATATTTTCTTAACATTTCCTGTACTTTAAGAGAAAACACTGAGAACTCACGGTTTTAGTAGATAAAATGAAGCATGCACACAGATACCAACACAATTTTGAAAGGAGATCAACATGAAAGTAAAAAAAAAAAAAAAAATCAAAAACAACCCCAAACAAAAAACCATCACCCAACTGGAAATACAGCATTTGCCTTTATCTTTAAACTCACAGTTAAGTTACTAAGTTATGCCACTATCTTACTACACGTTTATAGATCACAGGAGCCATTCTTAGCTTACAAATATACACATGCATACTTAAAACTATTACAGTAAAGGGGAGTCTTTTCGAGAGCCGGAAAAATTAAGAGCATGTCTGGGACCTCTGACACACACAAAAGCATTAGTCCTGTAATCACACCAGTCAGTTCACTCTTCCACTGAGCATATATAATACAGGTCCACTAACAAGACCTCTCTAATTGCAGACTTGCCACATGTGAAGGGCCTCAGCTTTTACATCTCAATCAAACATGCAATTAATTAAAGCTTTGGTATTTCTTCTGTTCCAAACCTGTATGGGAAATTTTGCCAGAACACTGAAATTAAGCTAAATTTCTACCAGTACCTCCTTAGCATAATGTGATAGCAAAAACTTTTCAAATTGACAAACACTGCAGGTTCACCTAAAGTTATTCTTTTGTAATGCCTGGTTGCACGGGGCAGGGAAGAGGGAGAGGAACACATTGGTGTTTCCCACGCAGCATCCTAGCGAGGCACTACCATATAATAACACAAGGAGCAGACCTGGAAACTGTAGACAACACAACAGTGCACAGAAGGCATTCAGTTTTTAAAAGGCACTAATTTAGCATCCAAACAATCACTTCTGTCTCACACTATGAATATTGAAAGTTACAGTAGCATAATAAGTCACTTCTGCACAAAAACTAAAAGGCACCCCAAGTACAAGAAAGTTCTCTCAAAATGGCAGAGCACAGTCCATTATTAGGACCATTCATCAGTAAATCCTAATGACATCAGCAGAATTCCTCATTTATTATTAGTAAAAAATAACAAAAATTAGTGAAGTTATTTTCATACGCAGACTAAGGTGACACACATTGATGCCCATGTATGCACACATGCAAGAAAGTTTTCAGAAAAAATGGCATGGCAACATCAAAGTGTAGAAACACAAGGAACAAGGAAGCTTACTACATGCTTTAAATCAAATGGTTTTTATGATGCAAAGTGGGAAGAAGCCAGCCACAGCTTTTCAGCATTTCAGAAAAAGAGCACAGGTAATCTAAACAAGCAAACTACAAAGGATGCAAGTGATCCTAAGAAAAGATAATGCTGTGGGGAATACAACTTGAGGTGCCACCACACCTTCCAGTTTTGCTTCAGTAAGCTGCATTTTGTTTACAATTTCTCATTCTAGTACCTCTAAATTACATTATTGAAAAAATTAACAAGACTCACAAACATTTTATAGGCTTAACCAGACTAGGAAATACCATATTTCTAGTAAGTCAGAAGTCTAGCTCTATCCTGAGGAAAGATAGTGATCAAAACCATCAAAACATCTTGATGATACTGGTAACATAAGGAGAAGAGTGCTCTCCCCTTTTTGTACTCCTAAGTAGTTTTACATGACAACATAATTATACTAGAGATGAAGTGCGCTTGCTGCCAGCCACTCTCCCACACAGACCTGTGGTGGTTTGGGTCACACAGCCCACACACAGGACAGGAAAAAAGCCTGCTCTGGGATAAGGCTTTCCAAAGTACCCTCTGCATCTCCCACAGGGGGGCAGACACTGTGCAGACCCTGCACTGCATTCTCCTCCTGCCACCAGAGTCCCAGTTCCATGCTTCAAGATGTAAAGGATGAAGCTGGGCAAGAAATTATCTACTTTTTCCAACAGAATTAACCCCAGTGCCCTCCTTTCCTACTTGGCAGGCACATCTTGGGAGACCACCAGCCACTACTATCTGTTTTTCCTGCCCACCGGAACACCTGTGCCCAACCTGATCTCAAAATGCTTTGAAGGGATTTCGTGTGCACATTAACAGGTAGATGTGGTATCACCAGGGGGTCACGCTCTTGTTTTAGCTAGTTCAGGTGTTGCCAATAAAATAGGTAACAGAATAACTTTCACCACAGAAGCAGGTTCTCGTCTCAAATAATAATAGATAATAGGTAGTTATAAGTGCTCTAGCTGGTGACAGAGCTGGTGGGTGGCGAGAGGCTCCCCGCTGGCAGACACTGGAATGCCAGCCCTTTGTGGTGACTTGCCCATGAACTGGGAGCAGCACACGCTCCTGTGGTAAGACTGATCACAACATACACTCCTACTCCCTCTGGGATTTCTTTGCAAACTGCTACTGGTTAAGAGAATAATTTGCCAGCACAACTGTACATTCCTGGGAATATCTTGCAAATCAGCTGTAAACAGTAGGCTTAGCAAACCTTTTCTAAACATTACACAGAACAAGGAAACATCATCCCTGCACCCATAACTTCAGAGCTCTTGTGCTCCAGTTTACACTGAGTCCCATACATCTATTTATTGGGACGTTTAGAAATACCAAGTTATGAGGAATGCTGGCACTAGAATACTGATTCTCACGTTAACTTTTCTAACATTACATGATCTTCCAGATCTGACTGCTCCAGTTCTCAAAGAGTACTCCCACTGAAAGGGCTACCGCCACCCTCCACCACAACAGCTGTTTGCAGAACATGATCTCTGTCTCCGTCCAAGCCCTCACTGATATTTGCTGTCTTGACTCAAGCTGTTTAAGTGACTGCATAGTTCTGAAGTAAAAAAAGCACTGAACAAATCCGGTTGAACAATATTAAAAACTAAGGATTAACAAAAGAAAGAGCAGCCAAAGGAGCACAGCAGTGCTCTTTTAGATTTACAAATAACAGAACATAACTTTCCCCATACCCAGGACTGACTTAGAAACTCCCTACATCCAGCTTGCTTATTAGAAACAAGAGACATCAAAATGCTGCCAAGGGACACCTGGCCCCTTAAGAGGCCTCTAATTTTCTGACGCTGCAGCTGGATAATGGGGAAAGTCCATATTTTTCATTCCAGCACTCAAACCAGGAATTAAGCGCAAGTTCAGATTTTGCCATGAATACACAAGTAGTTTTAAAATGAGGTTTAAAATCTAGGAGTTTTTAATTGTGTGCCCTTTGGAAGTGAAGTACTGAGCAAGTGTAGACTATAAGCTTTAATATGAACTTGAACACAACCACTAAGTAATGGGTTTAAGTACATTTCCCTGAAAATAAAGCTAGGGAAAGGTGCTAAAAAAATGCTTTCAGAAGATAAATACAGCACAAATCCAAGTGTCAAATTTGCAACAATAATTTGCAAACAGATTATTTTAAAAGAACACATTACTTCTGTGGCACACAAGCATGTATTGACTGAAATTGCACAGATGGCAACAGCCACTGTTTGGTTGATCACAACTGCAACTCATGTTAAAAAGGTTGAGCCAAGGTTCACAACATTATATATCAAGAAGACATTTTTCTCCCCTCTCAAAACTCCAGCCAAACGGCTCAATCACAACAGAGGGAGAAGCTACAGGGAAATGGTGGGTTTGTCCATGACACAAATTCATCTAAGTGTCCCTGGAGCAGCTGCAACTGCAAAGGGAAAGCTGCAGAGTCCAGGAGGATGACAGGGAACCAGTGGCGAAACCTAGCACAGGCACAGCAAGTCAGGACCACACGGTGGAAAGAGATGTATTTAGCACTTTTTCAGAATTGTTACTCCGTTCAAGGTCCACCGACTCTTTAAATAAATGCATCCACCTTTTTATGCAGCATTGTTAGATTTATTCTCATCAACAACTAAACAGAAGTATACAAGAAACTAATTCATTTATGGGTTACCATCAGTATATTATTCTCCACACTACACATAGCACTATTTTCCTCACACACTTGCAAACACAAGCATTTTTAGGTGTTCTGTGGCAGTATTTTCATCAAGCAACTGTAACTGTGAGGCTGGGGCTGTAAAATCCCCTGCTGCAGAAACTGGAAGGAGCCCAGCAAAGTAGGAACAGCAGGAGGAACCTCTCAAGTGAATTTCGCTTGGCAGGAACAGGTTCTACCCCTGCCCTGAAAAGGAGTTTAAAGTACAAAAACATACACAGATGATCGCTAATGGCAGGCTCTCTCCTTTTAGGGGAGTCAACTTGAGACCTGACAGTTATTAGGATTGGCTGAGTCATGAGCATTCACATCTGCAAGCAAAGCAAACACAAGCAGGACAAGTTCTCTGCAATGTGAGATACATGCAAAAGTCTGTCACAGCTGTAGATCTAACCTGATCAGAAGCAGAGGACAATTCTTAATACACAAAGGAGGGAGCAAAGTGGGGGACAGGACAGGACACAAGACACTGATCTGATTGAAACACCTGAACAGTTGAATTCCCATGCCAGGTGATGCAGCAAGACAGAAGAGCCAATTCCACCTGATAAACACAAGCGACATGCGAGAAATCCTAGCGCATCCAAGATGCCTGTGCAGGGCTGGCAGATGTGCTGGAGGTTTAGCTGGATGCCTGTAACCTACCAAGTGGCAACAGGAGACTGGGCAGGATACACACCCAATGGTACCCAGGACAACATTAGATACCCTTGGTTTAGGCAACTGAGTACCAACCCACACGCTGACTTGGTGGTGAGCTGAACTGCTCTCAGCTGTGCTGCCAACATCATTGGTGAGACACTTGTATCCACACACCTGCATATGGGTATTTCAGTCCCTGAATTCAGGAGCCGAATCCTACTCCAATGACATCAACAAGAGGCAGACATCAAAAACATAGAAAGACGGTGGTTTTTGCACGTAGATCTGTGGAATTCCATGTTACAAGACTCTGGGGATGCTACAAGTTTACAAGGGTGCAAAAGCAGCCAGATAACTCACAGGAGAAAATGACCAAGCCTTCAAATCAAAGAGGCTAGAAGAGTGTTCAGTCAGGATACCACTGCATAACTGCCCTGCTTCTCTTACACTTTCGTGGCATGTGCCATTAGCAATAGCTCTAGACAGATCTTGCTTTTGACTTCATATGCGTAACCACACGTTTCCTATGTTTCAGCTTCCATATGAAGTGGGAATATCATTGCCACTGCGCAAGAGAGAAACTGCAGGTTGCAAGGCGAGGCCTGGCCAACCAAGGTGACTGTCAGATGAGGCATGCACAGAGCCTGAGGTGAAGCAGCTAGGGATCACCCAATTCAACCACAACACAAAACATACTTTAACTAAAAGCCAGAAACATGAGCAGTGGTGTACTTGCAGAAGGGAAGAAGCTGTTGTTAATACATTGTTATTACTGGAAGGCACATTCACAAACATTTGTGAAATATCATAGAAAAAAAATCCCTGCTGAAATGATTAATTCTTCTTTTAATGCAAGGTTTGAGTATCATGCAGGGAATTTATGGCCTTATGCCACATATTCTACAATAAGGAGAACGGGAAAGACTGATCAAGATTAGCAGCATACATTCCATGTGCCGGATAAAGCAAAGAGTCTGTGGGAGGGATGCTGGCAAGCAATAATGTAATTAAAAGCTGCAACTTAACCCAGAGAGACAAGGAGGAATAATAACATTCACTTTTCCAATCTTAGCTATCAAGTGTTTTTAAAAATAAACACACAAACACTTTAATGTGGTCATTTATAAAAGAATTATTTTATTACCTAGAAAGCACAGTCCAGAATTGGAGTACCACAGAGCTAGGATTCATTAAGTATCTATGAAGACTGTGACAAGACTTCTCACTTAAGGAAAATTAGATACTTTCAGATGGAGAGTTACACTTAACTTTACAATACTAAGCCTTGGCGTGCATACACACATATATATACATACATATACACACCCACTCATACCTCGACAAGAATTCTGCTAAACAACTATTTATTTTTACTTGATTTATGATAAACTAAAAGAGGTGGAAGTTGACCCTGAATGAAAAAATAAGCTCATGAACAGATGAAACACTGCAAAAAGGAATCATTCTTTGTCACTTACTTTCTTATTAAAATAGACTGCAGCATAGGTAACCCTTTTAAAAAAACCTTTTTCAAGAGCTCCTCTCTTGGGGGAAGAATTTATTTAGATTTTCGTACAAATGGTCTTTGAAAAATATTCTTGCCCTAGACATTTTAAGCACTTCCACTGCTGCTTCCAATGGAAACACAGTAACTGCTTTCTTCTGGTTGCTAAAGCTCTCCTCTGCTCTAGCTCAGCACCATTGTCCAGCCACCTGATAAGATGGGAGCTACCTCAAGTTTAGCAAGACCATAACACTCTTCTCTCACTTGTTCAAGTCACAGCTTTCAAGCGCAAGCCTTGAATCTGAAGTCAGTGTTTTCGTATTAAGAACACCCTCAGCTTATTTCAGAGCTCTATTTGAAGCCCACAGAGAAAGCTGCAGTAGAAGTTTTCTGCTGTCCCTCAGGGGAAAGTGCGGTCAACCCACCACACATGCAGAAGACACTCCAGAGGGTAGCTGTCCCAGGGTCTCTGCTGAGGGGAAAAAAAAAGTCTGCCAAAGGAACTTCCACTCTCTCAAAGAAAGCGTAGCATTCCAAATAGCAGGACAAGCTTCAGGGAATCCAGCTCTTGTTTCAACTCACAAGACAGATATCAAATTTTTACAGCTGGCTTTCATTTTGACAGGTCAAGAGAGATCTGCAAATCCTCCACATTTAGGGCACATGAGAATTAATTTATCTGGCCAGGATAAAACAAAAAACAAGAATAACCCCCTCTGTTTACAACCTTTGAGGACAGAGACTCATATTTTGTAATATCTGCCTTTCAATTGCAGCAAGCATTAATAGCCTGTTAAAAAGGACAAAATTTTAAAAAAAAAAAAACAAAACAAAACAAACTAGCACCATTTCTGCCTGAATATAGACAGACAAAGAAATAAGGAGAAATAAGGGAAGTAAAGCCCATAATACATATGACCTAATCTAAGTAGGGATACCAAGTAAAGAGTAACTAAAAGAAAAATCAGTTGAATCTATCTTGCAAAGGATATTAAATAAAAATAAAATTTTAAAATCCCCAACAACACCAACAAAACCACATAAAAGGATAATAAAGAAAATATGAGCAGATAGGGTATCTGCTCAACAGTTCAAGACCACATTCACGTTTCATGGGGTAATCAGACACTGTGTGGAAGCCAACGTAACTGGATGCTCTCACTGAGCAAATGAAGAATTACCGGCTGGAAACTAATAGGACAGCTTCTGTGTTCCTGGGTACAGGAGGGACCAAACCCAGTGTGCCAGGCAACTCCTCAACATATATGGTATGCATTAAAAATACATAGAGACACTGGAAAACCCCACTTGCAAACTTATTTACATTTCCCTGATCTGAGTAATATACAGTGGCACTGGTAGAGGCAAAAGAGCTATGTCTGGCATCACAGAAAAAGCAAATTAAACGTCCGACAGCGTTTTCCTTGCAGCTGCAATAAAAAAAACAAAACTAAAGTGAAGCTTCCCTTGTTCATTTTCACACCTTTTTCAGAACCTTGCACTGATAAAGGATTGAAGGGGGGCAGTGGGGAAGGGGATGGGAGAGCTGTTTGAAAGTAGTGTTTGAATAAAAATCCCCCTCAAAGAATCCCACCACCATCTGTTGCCATTTATAGCAGGGGTGTATTTTAAACCATACAATCCCCTGAGGCAATGCTGCTCCTCACACTGGCCTCTCTTGTACACTTCAGAGAATTTTGCCCCAAGTAGCACCAACACACAGCTACAGCCCAGGGAATTAGAAGATGAAGACAAGAATCTTCCATTTTATCTAAATCCAGACAGTTTCTCTCGACACTTTGTAAATTCTGCGACTGCCCTGATGTTACAACTTTCTGTCAGAAAATCCTTGGGCTGAGGCACATATGGAGAGATAATGGAACATAAACTTTTTGTGAAGTAAAGAGCAGGCTACATATGAGGATAGGGCTGCTGCAAGCAGCTGCCAGCAGATCAAAAGGGCAATATGTACTACCTGGGGTCAGGGTAAACTAAAAAACTGCCCCAGTGAGGGCAGCTACAGGAAGAGATGGATAGAACACCCCTCCACTCCCACAGCAGGAAGGGAGTGCAAGTCTCTTTGACAGCCTCCCTGCATGAAAGGCTTCTCATGCCTCATCTTGTTCTTAACCAGCAGACCTCTGAAGGACAGCTCACAGCCACCCACAGAGCAACTGGCTCGGTGCCCACCTGCTCTGAGCACATCTGGGGAAGCCCAGGCGTGGGTTTCTCAACCTATGATGTGGCTGCACTGACACGGGGTGCAGGCTTCTGCAAATTCATCTCGTTGAAAAAACACAGTGGCCTCCTACACAGCGCTCCTGAAAGGCAGAGACTTCATGAATGTACATTAGCTAGTCATCCCAAACTTGAGTGAGTTAGGAAGAAAGTGCAGATGATCACCTGACCTATCCCATAGGGACTAAAACAAACACTGGCATTTGGGGAAGGAAACAGCTACAGAGAGTAAATACTGGAGGCTGCGAGTACCTGCATGGAGAGCAGGTTAGTAGCTGTGGTATCTGACAAAGTAAACAAATGGCTCTAGGAGGTACCAGAGATCAAAGAAAAGTAAGTAGTAGAGCAGGGAGGAGATTAAAGGCTTGAGCCGAAGACACCCAGCCAAACCAGGCTGAATCAGTGAAATAGCTTGGAAAAGACCAGGGAGTACACAAACCATGGTGGAAAAGAGAATCCTGCTGCACCCAGGACACATGCCAGCAGAAGTCATCACAGGGAGCAAAAAAAAAAAAAAACAGCTAAGGTAGGGTTGGGAAAGAGGAATCAAAATCCAATACAAGCCACTGGTGTGAGTGAAAGCAAACACAACACAGTTACTGTTCCTACATCACAAGCACTTCCCTGCACCACAAATGCCTCAGAACCAGGGTGCTCTTGGACACAGCAGTGGCTCACCATGACAAAAAAACTGTCTTCTAGTAAAGCCACACCACCACAGCCTCCATGCCCAGGGAGCAAACACTTTAGAGAAGCAGCTGGGAAGCCATGCATATTGTATCCTAGTATAAATGTTCAGTGGTACAGGACCAGATATTCTCCTTAATTCATCTTAAGGATTTGCTTTAGAAGGCCAGGAAACAGACTGCTACACTTATGACTTCCAGCTCTCCAGAAATCAATACCATGGCCAGGAAGGCTCAGCCTTGGTTTACAGTTTACCCTGCATCTGGTTTAGTACAACAAACGTGATTTGATCTCCCTGCAGTAGGTACTGTCTTCCTGCCTTGCCTGGGCCACTCTCAGAGGGCACGGATGAAGGTAAGCTATAGCACCCTGGCCTGCATAAACATCACTTCAATTCCTCCCTTCCCTAAAGATACTATCCACACTGCAGAGCAAGGAAAAAAGGAAATGCAGATAAAGCGCCAACTGCAATTAGTCAGCAGATTGGTAAGTTAAGCAGTATAGCTTCCTTGGTCATACAATAAATAAAGTAAGAAAGCAATGGAGGCAGTATAGTTTGGAGATCTAGAGGTACCAAAAGAAGCAACATCGGTTGCTGATAACTAATAACCGAGATCAGCCTATCTCTACTCACTGTGAAAGCCAAGGAACAAGGAAGCAGCACTTCACTTTTCAACAGTCAAAAAAGCCAAAAAGATTTAAAATGCATGTTAAAAAGGAAATGGAAAGACAGTTCTTTTCCTACAGAGGTGGCCTTTAATTCACTGAATGGCCTCATGTAGCTGGAGGCAGCCATTACTGCACCCACTGCATGTCTCAGAAGAAGCTGCTGGGTTGTCACTAACTTCAAATTAAAGCATAAATCAAAAGGCAAGGTTGCTCCTATCGCTACATGTAAAGCAAGCTTCTAAGAAAGCACCAGTGTCAAGTTTTTTTTGGTTGGTTTTTCTTTTTTTTTTGTCTGTAAAAGTACCTGTCATAACAGCTATGCCATTTTAGGAAGTGTTTATAAGAGAGTAAACTAAATGTAATGCTAAATTTGAGGCTTACAGATCTCAAGTCTTTTTCCAAATTACCTTTCATTTCAATATCACATTCAACAGCTCAGAAGATTGAAAGGCTTTTCCAAACTTCAAGAGTCTGAAGTCTGATTTTCACAGGTGTCAAGTGCTTGCAGTTGTCATCAACTTTTCTGAAGGTGTAGGGCAAAGTGCTGCCAGTTGCATAGAAAAAAAATCCTTTAATCCTTTCCACAGCAATCAAACCAGCCAGAACAAAACTTATTTGCACAGTAAAGTCCAAAAGAACTACGAATCTAAAAATTAATGCTTAGTCTTGTCTTTACATTTAATACCATGGTATGCCTGCAATAACATGGAAAACAAAACATCCCTCATCACTTGCTACAAGCTTGATATCACTACATATTTGGTCTTTCTCAAAAGGCATTAAAGCTAACTTTGGCAGACAGATTCAGTATGTTTACAAATTACATCAGAATAGAGCAGATTACCTGCCTAAGTATTTTTTAAGAACTAAGCAAAAATAGTTAGACTTCAACAAAAATTTCTGTTTCTTTCTAATTAGTTTCCATTTGCAGCAGCACAAGTGAAATATGAATATATGGAAAAAGATTACATGGTAGTTTTGCTTCAGTATTTTTTGCTTTAAAATAAAAAAGATTTTTCTGCCATTTTTGGCATGCCATCCATTGGCAATGTAACAAAGCTGAATGAAGATTTCTCTAAGCAAGAGAAACGATGGAGAGCACTTACAAGAGTTGTTTATGAGATGACAAAATGTTTCAAAGAACCTATTAGTTATGTACTGTACCATCAATTCAGACTAACGGTGAAAGGTACTTCTGGAAAAGAGACACTCTTTATTAGATCTCTCCAAAAGACAGATAACATCTTCAGACTTGACGCTTGTGCATCTGATTTTAGATTTCCCAACAGCAAGTAATTTAAAATTGTAGCTACCATGTATTTTCTTAATGTTCAAGACTTATGAGCAGTAGGTGGCACTGCATGGTGTAGTGGGTCACTCTGAATCAGCATTAAAGAAAAGCATTTATTTAAAAAAACCCCAACATTGTCTCGTCAATCATCTACTGTGGGGCGTTGGCAGGATAATGAAAAGAGAGGCAAACACAAGCAGTGAACAGTATGATGCAAAAAAAACCCAAGCTGTCTCTGTGTTCTGACATGGCTGGTACTAAGACACTGCCCATGAATTCAGCTGAGCCTCAGCCAGCTCCTCTTCAAACACCAAGGCACCCCTGCAGCACAAATCACTGCAAAGAGCTACAGTGCAGGACCCAGTCCATGGATTGCAAAACCCTCCACACCCCAGTCAGCCTTCTCACATCCCACGCATCCTGACTGGCAAGGCTAAAGCTCCAAACAGAGATACTCTTTTCTGCTGGCACACGTACTCAGACAGCCCCACTCCCTCTTTTTTCCTAGGTGAGTCATGGTGCTGGAGTACCCTGATCTCACACACTACAGCCCCACCAAAGGCTGTATCAGCTTAAGTGAGGGATAGATGAAACCAATGTTGCACTGGGCAACACAGCCACCTATTCATGTCGCACAGTAGTCCTAATAGCTTTTTTTTGCACTAAGGAGCAAACACCCACAGCATTATCACCCAGACTTGGTCAAACATGAGTGTTAGGTTTTCCTAGGTGTAACACAACCCAGCAACTTGCTGTTCTCAAGGACAAATGGGGTATTTCACTTCCCTTCCCTGTAGCTGTGGGGTCTCACCTCCTTCCCTGGTTTTCAGTGTTTCAGCAAACCCTTAGTGAGTGAAATTAGCTCACTAATGTGCCAGGAAACTAGCTCTAAAAGAAAAACTAAGCTAGTAAAACAAGGTCCATGCAGTACAGGACGCAATACACAGTATCTTAAGATTCCTCTCCAGCAGCTTGAAGCTGTCCCACTCAGTCAGCGACTTCCTGACCCACTCATACCATGTATGCCAAATGCTCTGTTAACAATTTTTATAGGGTTTGGGTTGGTTGTTTCTTAAATGCAAGAAATTAAAGGCATTTCTATGCAAACCTGGAGAGAACATGCCCTAGTCTTTGCTGGAATCCTTTACACTGCTTTATTCTTCAAAGTCTCATCCCCCCCCACCACCCCACTGGAGAAGCATTCAAAATGCTCCCTGAGTAAACAGCATAGGCAAAAACTCAGTATGTACAAGTTCAAATCTAAGGCTCTGGACCCATCCGATCTAGATGAAATCCAGACTTCAGGTGTATTAACTTGGTGTTTGAAAGAAGATTTGCTCACCACCAGTGAAGCTATTTGAAAAAGTGCATTAAATAAACTACATATGCATATTTTTTTCTTCCTGTTTTTATTTTACTGTCCACTTCGGAGAGATTAAACGCCTTAAAGAGCAGTTCTAGTAGGAAAGTATGACAGCAAGATTGCAGATTCTTGCCTCATCAACAGGAAACAGCCCAAGAGCCCAAATAATAATGGAAGACTATACCAACTGCAGCAGAACCTGTGCTTGGACAATCCCTGTCCAGAACTGCAAGCACAAAACTGCAGAAGAACTTGTAATATTGATGCCAGAGCCATTAGGTACACCTAAGCAGACAACTCACAGCCAGCCTTAGAAATTCACCATGTGCCTTCAAACTTGGCAAGCCCCCCATCCCCAGCTGAATTTTCCTCACTGGGAGCTAATGGACAACCTCACAAGTTACCTCTGTGCCAGAGCAGAGTCAAGCCTGTGTGGTGTTGCCCACTCTAGACTGTAATGCTTCTTCAGTCAGATGATGCATTTCTTCTGCACCCTGAATGACCTGTCGGCTCTAAAGCAAGGGACAGCTGTGAACTTTATTAGATAAAGCACCATTCAAATTTTGACATAGGGCCTGTAGTGAAGAGAATTAGTACGGGAAAATGCTACTTGAAATGACGCAAATCACCATGTGCCCTTTATGATATTGCAGGGTCACAGACATAAGTTTTATGTATGCCAGAATTTTCACATACTCACTCAGAAGGATATACATTTAATTAATTTAAATGCACATCTCTTATGTCCAGTAGTTGATTAATAACAATAAAAACAATGGCTACTGGAAACAAATAATGGGAAAAGTTTATCCAGAGACTATTTTTAAATTACAGAACTGCAAATGTCACAAAGTCCTTCCACATTCAGAAGAAGTGCTTCCTTTATTAATACTTCTAACCAAACAATGTTTAAAAAGTTTCCTACTGTGCTTCACGATTTGCTTGTAAATCACTTGCCCATAATCCACCCTGCAGAATGAACCACCGTTCTTCAAAGCATCAAAGTCATGTTACGCAGTTACTGACACGGGGCAATGAAGCAAGACATCCTCAATGGGAAAGGAAGCATCTCTATAAAAGGCAGACATGCAAAAGACACTGAAATTATCAGATGACAAACTTCAATATTCTGTTATTTTATTCAAAACTACTTTCCCACATTAAGGTATTTTTACTGAAACTACAAATATTCCAGCTTTCCTCAACAGCCTACCAGTTTACTGACATCCCAGAGTACAATTAAGAGTAAGGTAAGAATTTAACATGCTTCCTTATCAACTTGCGGTTAAGGACAGACTTACTTGCATGTTCAGCTAAGACATGTAATCAGCTGCTCACAATAACAAGGAACTCCAAAGGAATCCTATTTTCCAGAGATGGAAGGGGTAAAAGCAGCAAAGAGACTAAGAAAACATAGCATCCTCTGCTCTGATGTGTAGTGCCTATCATATATGACTAAATCCTATGTGCTACATGAACTGCAAAATTAAAACTTTTTTCCCTTTCAAAATACTTAAGATTGTATCAATTTGAAGGATATTTTGCTTAGAAACTATAGAGTTCTCAACCCTGTCCCTCTTACATCAACTGTTGGTTAAGGAAAGCAAAACAAACCAAAGCACCACAAACAAACTTATTCAGGTCAGAGAATTGCAAAGACCAAAACATGCCATTCCCTTTGCTTTATTCTAAAAAGCACAGATGTGATTAATATGAAGACATATTTGATCTGTTTTTCCTAATAAAAGATTTTCCGGTGTTTCCTTCATCTGGAGGGAACTAAACTGTTGAAGAGCCCTTCAGTCTCGGCCATACAACGCAGAATGGATCTACAAGTAGATTTTTCACAAAAGGTATCTTGGGTTGTTTAGAGTACAAATGTCAGATTACACTGTTCCAGAAAATTAGTTTTGCAGAAAGAAGCCACAACACTTCTAAAAATCATTCCTAAATCCCACTTATCACTGCAAATCATCACCAATAAATACCCTGCAAAAGGTGAGAGTCGGGAAGGACCACACAGCGATTTTCAAGTGTCCAAGGAAAAATAAAGTACAAAATGCAAAGCCAGATGCCTGCTTTAAAAGAAAGCCAAGTCCTTTGAGGTTTATAAATGCATTAAAGATGCACCTGTCCATTTTTACCTGTCTCATGATAAGAATGGTTAGGGGAAAGCAGGCATTCCCCCAGGAGCTTCCCAGCTAGAAAAGCCCTTTGAAGGAAGTCCTACAGCACTTTATTCCAGAAGAGGAAGCACTGAGAGGCAGAACTGGGGGTTGGGAAGGACACAGGTATCTGCCACTCCAAAGGGAAAGGGGATAATGGGGTAACCTCTGTACTGCAGTAAATACACAAAAGTCCAGGGAAAAGGTAATATCAAGTCGTCTTTACTGGGAGCATTCACAGCTCTCCACTGTTTGAGACAAAAGCAGAATGCCTTCTATAACTAGGCAGCCCCTGGACTGTCTGTCTAGAGCACAAACTGAACTATACCAAACACTGTAAGAGAGTAAACACCCTTAAGATGCTGACTGCCCCCTAGACAAACACACAGAACTGAAAACACAGCCACAGTCAGCAGCAGTGGACACAACCCATTTCCCTTCCCTACAATGAGCACTCACAGGGTGCCACCAATGCCAGAGGGAGAGCCATGACAGAAATGTGGAACAGTGCTCCTGCTATACTCCCGGCCATAAAGAGTCCAGGCTGCTACAGGCCATACAAACACATTGTTATCTACCCAACTTTTCAAAACTTCCCAGTCCTCCTTTGTTCTAAAAAAGCAAGGCTGTTCTAAAAACATTTTCTGACTCAAATGACCCAAGGTCAGGGACAGCCTCAGCTCCATTCAATACTGAAAATTCTTCCAGTAGCCTCTGAAAAGGCAACAAGAAATCCCCAAGTGGTTTGCATGCAAAAGAACTAATAAAGCCCCGTTTGCCTCGATCTTGCATACAACCTACTTGTGAACTAAACTACATGACACTTTCACATGGATGCCCCAAAGAGGCAAGTTGTGATTGACGCTCCCCTCCATGTACAAATTGTACAACTTGTCTTTTGAGCTGTTGCCCTGATGTCTCAAATGGCATTTGCTGACCTTCCTCTGGCTGGAGCACCAGCAGGGTTTGTTCCTCTGCAAACCCTTCTTACAGCTTAGCTAAAGAGCTGTAGAAAGCTTCAATACCTACATGCTTCCAGACCTTTTTGAGTTCTAGTCAACACATTATCTAAGCTTAGGAGAGGGAATGAAGTGTCACTCCTGCAGGAAACAGGGCTAAAAATGGGTAGCCAGGACAGTGTTGAGATGCTACTACAAACAGCAAGTCAGGACAGGCTTTGTGTTAAGTTATACGTCTCCCACAGCAACAACTGATTTTGAAACAGGTACATACTATGTTGAGAGACAGCACAAACCCACTCGTATTTCTGCCACCCATGTTTCTCCTTGTGCCATGCACAAAGAGCTTTCAGCCTCCCCAGGCACTAGCCAGGGGCCCTGCATGAACACCACAGATCTTCTATGCCAACATGACTCTCTCACAGCAATGCAAAGGGAGTTCAAGAGTTTCAGAAACACCACTCCCGTAGCACCTTCTTTCAAGAGGCTACTGTTACATCAGTAACACAGATGCAAAAGCAAAAATTCTTCACTTCTGCACTTATGTTAATTGTGCAACTCTTCAAATAAAAACAGAAGACAACTTGTTTTGCTCACAAAATTAGTTTTTCCTCCAGAGATGAATGTAAGATGACAGGTCACCTTGAAAATAAGCCATAAGATTAACAAAGAACATTTTCAAACTAAGAGAATAAAAGAGACACTATCAAGGTTCAAGGGAAAAGAACAAACTGGAACTGAAGAACAAGACCTTTAATTTCATAGTCTTGGCAGGGAAGGAGGACAATTTGAAATAGAACACAGAGCTATAATTGCATGGGCATTTGCTAAGTAGGTCTGCATTTGCTAAGCAGGTCTGCGTATTCTGTTGTGCAAAAGAAAAGAAAACACTCAAGAGATAAGCACTTCAGCCTCCATAGGGCTTGGATACCTTCCCAGAATTCAGGTCATAAGCAAAGACTCTCATAAGCAATGAAGGGTGCCAGAGCAAACACTTCCACGCAACTGGTCTGCATTTGCCTGTCTAGCCAAAAATTAAATGATGCACTTTTTTTTCCTTTTACTGGCAAACATGCAATACAAAGTGCAATTAGTGGACAGCAGCTTTACGGATTTCAGTCTCTCACCCACCTTCACACAATATCACTGTCTGTCAACACCCAAATTTTAAATACTGTTATACTTAATATAGACTTCATTTATCGGTTGTGTTAACTCAGGAAAAAAATTATGCTTTCTACATTTACTTTCAAACACGTTCTTTGAAGAACAGCCAAAACATCCTGAAGGCTGCTGGAGAAAATCAGTTCAATTTCCAGCACAGCCACACTCTGACAAAAGAACTTTCTAACTCACTTTTAAACCACATCTAAACTCTGAAGTATATCCACTTAATACTGCAAAGGAAGTCAATGGACTAGTATTAGGCTGGACTTCCACATGGACTTCTGCAGTATTTTAACCACCTGTCCACTATCAGCAACTGTCCTCAACTCTCCAAGTAGCAACAGGAGGGATTTACAGTTAATAATTACCAAACATGCCAATGCTCATAAACACACTTGCTTAATTGATGTCTGGTAAATAGTAGTGATAAAAATCATCTGAAAAGCATTTGCATCCAGCAAGGTATTGTTTTGTGACCTCTTCAGGCATCAAAGCCACCAAGGAAGAGGTTTAAAAGAACACACAAAAGTGAAGTTGATGGTATCAGCATAAAGCCAGTCCAGCCAGTCCTGACACACAACAGAACAGCCACTGGAAGAAAAGACGACAAAAAAACCCCTGCACACATTTCCACATACATAAGCTGCTCTCATAAACATCACTGTTTGTATAGCACAGACTAGACTCATCATTCCTTCCAGGTCAGGTCACCTTCATCTTCAGAGCTTCCACCAACCCAACACCAGCACTGCTGCACCATACACCACCACCTCCACCCGGCCACCAGCCCCGCTGAGGTCACTCACAGCACCCAGTGTGTGCACAAACCTCTGCTCCAGTAGCCAGCAGGAGCTCCCTGAGACATCCTCTCCTTGCCATTCAGCTCTCTGGACTAGTCTCATTTCAGAGAAGGGGCACAGCATGCTGGCTCTCCAGCTCACTGCTAACTGGAATGAATTGAACACTCAAACCACAGGGCTCACCGCCTCCTCCCAAGCCCAGCATCCCCCAGTGGCACAGAAGCTGACTCACAGCTCTCCCTTTCTTTCAGGCAGCTTGGTCACTCAGATGCCTCCTCCCCTACCCAGGTCCTGGCGCAGCTCTCTGGAGAGCACAAGGGCCCTTTCCCCAGGGCCATGGCAGGAACCCCCTATCAAGGCCAGCACACTGCACTGACGTGAGGGAAGAGCCTGCTGGGAGCAGAGACTCAGCCACAACCACACCGGTGAGCTGGAGCACTCACAGAGTTCCCACACCTGCTCACATCAGCCCTTTGCCCAGGGGCGAGCTTCTAATTCTTCACAGAGGTGCTACACACAGAGAGAACCTGCGAGCCAGGGAAGAAGGAAGAGACACAGGCCATGCACTGCCACCTGGTCTCCTCACCCCGACTAGGACACGCCATGTCTCCTGAGGGCTACACACACACATGCTCTTCCGTTCCAAAGGCTCCCTTTTTCAGCTCTCAACAAAACAAAATGGACTTTGCAATTACTTCCTAAAAAATATTACTAGCTGGCAGAACCAAAACTCATTATTGCAAATCTAAGTATTTACACAGATTTCTCCGTGTCCCAGCACACTGCATTCATCTAAGGCCCGAGTTCAGAGACCATTACAAAATGAGATTGTCTCCAAAAAACCTCCAAGTGCTTTCAGGTCTTGGCAATGTCAGTGAGGTTTTGGTTCTTTTGCTCCTGCTGGTGCTCCCCAGCCTGCTGGCAACCATCCATACTTGTTCCTTGTTCGTTTTAAAAAAGTACCCAAAGCACATTCACACATTTGTATGAGAAAGATCTAAGAGAACAAGGAAGGGAGGGAACACCTTGTGTCTCATACAATAAAAACAACCAAGGTAAAAAAATAGATCTAATCTGCCACGTAAAGAGGGATCATTTTAGGTATTTTTTAAACTTCATACTTTTCTTATATTAATAGCATACACAGCTCTGCTATTTACCATGTTCCTGATCCTAGTGCCTTACTCATCTGAGTTCTGTCCTATTTGTTATCACCAGTCTTGTGGGGGAGAAGAAAAAAAGAAAGAGACAAAAAAAAAAAAGAAAAAGAATCCAGATGTGGTCTTCCAGCTTGTCCAAAAGCTAATCAGGTGATGTTCTCCCTCTTCAAAACAAATTAAATTTTTACACACTCAGAAGTCAAGATGCTCAAATGTTGCCATTCTGTGATTAAAGAGAGGCAGGATTGCACAGATCTGCCTCTTCTTCCACTGGTCCACTGCAGAGCAAGACCACATGCTGCGAGCAGCTGCCTCCTCCCTTGTGGTAGCTTCCTCACCTGTGTTCTTCTGTCTTCCATAAGAAAGAGACAGCAAGCAGTTCCTCTCAAGCAGTTACACCCAAAAAGCTGTCCATATTTACACTTGTGAAAACAGCAGTAACTGTTCATGCCATAACCAATAAAGCACAAACCAACACAAGCAAATCATGGCAAAAGGTTGCTTACAACCACCATTATAACAGGCAAGAGTTTCAGCTGTGACACTTTTTATGAAGTGGCATGAAAATAGATACTGATGATGCATTTGTCAAACAGCTTAATAAATCCCTTCCAACCTTCCCTCAACACTGGCAAGCAAGGCAACAAGCAAAAGATTAACACTCCGTATCCATTAAAAGGCTCACACTTGCAGTGGAAAAATCTTTTAACAGCTAGAGACTGAAGTTAGTCAAGGCACAGGAAAGAGTGCAGTTACCTTTTGGTATGTCATAACATTTAAAATACATTTCAATATGTTCAAAATAGTGCCCTCAACTTTATTCTCTAAATGGATGAGTTGGCCTGTTAAACCTGTTACAGGGAACAATTAAGGGAGGATTCTAAAGCCACAGAAAACACAAAGAGCTAGAAATACACAAATGCATGTATTTTGAAAATCAAGAACCTGCAAGTAAATCCAAAGTTTACATTGCAATCCCATTTGCTACACTACTTTCTGTTAGATACCAAAGCATAAACGATATTTTCCATTCAGCAAGTTCTACCGCCTTCTTCCTTTCAGAACCATTATTCATTAAAAGAATAAAAACAAACAACAGTAACAACAAAAAGCACCAAACCAAAACCACACAAAATCAAAAAGCCCAGACTTCTCCACTGCCTTCTGCCTACCTGTATCATGTCTATCCAGTTAAGAAATCTGTCCAAACACTCTAAGGCACGTCTTCACTGCACCATCAACTGAGGCTTTCCCTCCCCAAGCTAAGCCCAACCTCTTGAGATCCCACCCTCTCTGTCAGTCTCCCCATCTGCATATTCCTCCCTCTGCTCTAGCACCAGAGGTGTTCATCTTTCAACCACAGAGAGATCTGGTTCAAGGAAGGCATCTGAAAAAAAACCCCAACCTTAATTAGTTTAAACTGAAACTTCAGTGGAACCACACCCTCCGCTCAAGTGATGGCAGGCACGCTAAAACAGCCTTCCACCTGTGGCACGCACCTTGTAGGTGTGTGGCTGAGATATGACAGGGCATGACCAACAGAGGTAGGATGAACTGCTCTGTGATGATCCCTTCGGGTTCCACCTTGTGAGACATCGCTTGATTCCCTTGGTTAATGGGATAAATCTAGGAGACTTGGAAACCTGGCTGTACTTGGCACCCTTCTACAAAACACCCAAACAAAATGAGTGCTGTGAGTTGCACCCAGGCCTGAGTTTTGACCATTTACATCTTAAACAACTTACATTTAACATTTAGTTTATGATGTTTTCACCAAAGTGAAGAATGGTGAACTTATGAACCCAAAAGAAAACACTACTTACCTATTTAGAGGTAACCAGTGTGGATTAGCAAGTCAATAACTATTGCAGGTTAGAAGATCTCCCTGCGAGCATGCAGTCATGGAACTGCACAGAACCAAGAGAACAACAGAGGGAACAGAGCAAGTGCTGTCCAGGAAAGTTATGGTCTAGTGTTACACATCTGAAAGAGAATGGGATCCAATTCCAGCTCAGTTTCAGTGGGGCATCCCCACCATATTTCAGACTTTTTTGCTTGTCTGTTGGGAATAGTCAGAGCAAAGTTTGGATTTCTCTGGAAGGGCAGTATTGAGGTTCATTTGGAAGCACATAGCAAGTGGACAGGGAAGAATCACAGAATGGGTAAGGCTGGAAGGGACCACTGGAGATTATCTGGTCCAACTTCCCCACTCAAGCAGTGTCCCCCAGAGCACATTACTCAGAAATGTGTCCAGAATGAGAAAGGATCTCCACAAGTACGTAAAAGACACAGTTCCTTCCCACATCCAGGGAATGGCACACATTTCTGATGATTGCATTTAGCACCGTGTAATGCCCTACCTACAACATAGAGATATACCAGGGCTAGTATAAATCATGCAGCTTCTATAATCCTTATTACAAAAAATACTCCTTTCCACTGCCTTTTGTTTTTGACACAATCACTACCAAATGTGCAATGCCTTCTGAAAGGTTTTTTTTCCACTGTATCTTCCAGATAGATCCCGAAGATGAAAACACATAAGTCACTACTTGTTAAATCCAGACAAGCGGCATGGAGCTCTCATACTATATCCTCCACATTACATCTTCACAACTACTTAGTGCAGTAAATCTGTATTACATACTACATGATTTTTCCAGCATTGGCCATAAAGGTTGATTTAAAACCAAACTCTTTTAAAACAGGACCCCTCATTAGAATTCAAGGTGGAGGAGAGGAGAAGAAAGAACAAAAAAGTGAAAAAGCAAGGGTGGCATGCTAGCATTCCCTACCATGCAGTTCACCAGGCTGCTTCAGGAGCTAGTTTAAGCTATAAATCACTAAAAAAGAACTGTATCATGAACTTTGGCTGCTAGAGGAAAAATCACTAGGTTTATGAATTATTTTTCTTTTAATACCAGGCTATATCCACAGAACATGTCATTTTACTTACTTTTAGGAGGCAAACACCTGCTGCACTAATAGTCTATTATCATTGCAACTCAAAGCTACATCTTTATATGCCAGTGGCAAGCTAAAATAAGCCTCAGGGAGGAAATCACCAAATCATTAAAATTAAATATGCTTTGAAGAATATTTAGGGTCTGCATTCAGGGGTGGGGAAAGATGTGCCTTTAATTATTTTTTAATTAAATTAACTGTAAGTTTTAAAGTTCACAGTATTAGAAACTGCTTTGATGTTTCACTTCACATATCAACCTTTTAGCACAATATAAACAGTCATGTTCCCCCATCCCGAGATAAGCTTCCCACCATGTGAACATGTAATCAATTCAAAAGCAGCTGACAGTGTAGACAAACCCACAAAGTCTAGCCGTAAAACAAAACCTGTGATGTAACTCTAATAAACACTCTTGCCCATGACTGTGCAAATGCAGATCTTTAGAAGGATACTTCTAAATATATAACTTCTGTTCTATTGGAATGATCTATAACTTATTTAAATCCTTCAACATTAACATTAAGGCACATCTTATCACCCTTCAGTCACAGGAACACGTGGAACAATGGAACAACAGTATGGATATTCGGATCGCCAATTGATATGACCATCAAAGCAGGGATTTCTGCAGTAAGAGTACCTAAAGCTCTCCTTGCAAGTGGGATGACCCCTTCCAGGGAAGCACAGCAAGAGAAGAAAATTAATTCTTCCATAGGATTCAGCTCAGCAGGTGTAAGACTCCTCCCAAAAGCTCCCATGCCCACTGCTGCCATTGGGGGACAGGGTAACAGCAACTGGAAAAGCAACGACACCCAACAGGAGTGAGCCAAAAAAGGAGGTGCTGCGAATAACTCTGCCACCCGAAAATACACTTCAAAAGTTCATCTCAGGCACAGTTGAGCACAAAGTGGCTTTTTGGTGACAAAACACAGGATGAAACTCCCAGGAACCTCACTATGATTTGGTGATCATAAAGAAGTCAAACAAATTTGTATTACACAACCTGCCATGTTTCAAGCCAACTTACTTGATCTCCTGAGAGCTGGACACTTCTTTAGGGTTACTATTTTATGGACAGTTCATTCTTATTCAGAACTCAAGAAACGTTTATATCAGGAATTATTCTGTATTTTATAACAAACCTTCTCTCACAGTATCAATGCAATCAAAAGTATCCTATGGTTTAACAAACCAAAAGAGAAACACTGATGGAATATGCCCTGCTAGCAACAGAGCCACTTTGATTTACAAAGCATCACTGGTTCTCCACCTTGCCTAAATACTAGGCATTTATTTGAGATAATGTTATATATGCTGTGATCAGGTCTAAGCTCTAGGAACTGTCTATCCTGTGAAGGGTAGACAGCGGCTGGCTAATAGGCACCCACCCTAAGCCAGAATACAAAAATCTCACTGTACCAAGCACATGAACTGACTGCTTCATTTTACAGATCAAGAATTCTGACCAAAGGGACAAAAAGCCAGAAACCCACAGTTAAATCTACCTCATGAGGTTCTATTGCTCACAGGTTTGAGCTAGCAGTAAGAACATTCTCCCAATTATTATACTCTTTGACAACACAGTCTACTGAATATTGACTCAAGAAAAAAGTTGTAATTTACAGCATGAACATAAAACTCTTATAGAAGGTATTTTCTTTAGCACACTTTAATTAAAATGTGGTGGTTTTAGTTAAACTGAATTTTATTTTGCTAACACTATACTCTTTTTAAAGCAGTAAAAATACCTCCTAGGCAAGCAAGGGACCAACAAAAGTTCAAAGTAGTAGATCACATGGTCAGCTGAACACTAATACCATTTTTCAATTTCTATGAAAACAAACTTGTTCCCATGAAGCCCAAATCAAACCCCAAAGCAATACTATGCAGTTGATATAGAGAATGCTTAGAGAAGGTATTTAGATTTATCAGCAATTCTTGTTATAATTGTTATAAGCCACAGCAGTGTGAGTTAGTATCAGATGTAAAAAGAAGGGAAAGTAATTTGTACCCAAAGAATAAAACAAGTTCTTGCTTGGCTAGGACCTTGAAGCAAAAATAAGGAAGGCGGGGGTGGGGGGGAGGAGGGAGGAAATTGTTAAGGAATAATTTTTTACATAGTCACAGAGCCCAAAGAAAAAACTTAAGAAAGGGAACTCTTCACATAAATTAACTCAACTTTATATCCAATGAGAATAGCAAAATGGAATTTAAAACATTTAAAACATTATGATCTGATTCAGAGGTTTATCTGACTGATGTCTGGAAGTTTTGCTGTCTCCTCTGGCATCTATATGTACATGCAGTAGTCTCTTACCACTACAGTGAATTAAAAGGTAACGAATGCAATTCAGTATTTTAACAGCCACTTCCCCACGGTAATAACTAAATTATATTACCAAACACAACAAAAGATATTCCAGTCTTTGAACTCTGCAACAGCCCCGCTCCCTAAGACTATCTCAACTAGCTACTGTGAATCCATTTACTTAGATCCTGAGATCCACTTACTAGACTCTCTAACTGCAGCTAAATTATTTTCATTACAGAAGGAAGACTTCTGTCTCTAGTTACCACTCTGTATCACATATTCTTGGAAAGGGAAAAATGCATTCCCTTAATTCAACAACTAAAGCACCCCTGAATATATAACCAAGTTAAATATTCCAAGTTCATCTTAAGATGATATGCTAACTCATGCAAAAACTGCAAACTCTCCTTAATATTAGATTTTACATCAAAATTAGCTCAAAGATCTGGATACACTTCTAAATGTGGAAAATAAGATTTTAGAGTTGCAAATTTATGTAGACACTGCATTAGAAAAGCAACACTGTGCTAAGTTAGGCTCCATGAAAGCTGTAAGTATCATAACCAGAAGAAGATTTCTTTAATGAAAGATCAAGTTCCCCTTAATAAAGCAGATTTCTCTTGTGCAGATTACATGGGAGTCTGGTTACTGCTTGCATCAGGTTTCCTGCACAACTAATGTTCTGCTGACTCCGTCTGCTGTTCTTACACTGCCAGCATTTGTACGTGGGTACCTAAAGCAGCAATTGCCTCAAGTATGAACTTCTGATTAAACTGTAGATTTTTCCACAGGACATAAAACATTGCTCCTACATGCAGAAATATGAATAGGTAATTTTTCAGCCTGCACTAATAGCAGGACAAATATAATACTTTTTCTTCCTTCTTTCCATCAGAGCTCCTAAAAGACAACAGAGTCATAAATCAAAGAATGGGTTCAAATGACTTTTACCATGCCTCACGTGCATGCAGGATAATTTACTCCAATTTGCTCTCAGCAGTTGGTAAGTGCTCATATCATCAATCCTGCAAGAGATGGAGCAAGTCTTCTACACAAAGAGTCCTTCCTTCTCCTCCTCCTTCGCTCCTTAACTAACAAATATAAAAGTTGTATGCCTCACGTGCTTTCAGCTGCCAGGTCCATACCACACGGAGAATCAGGGATTTATTTTAGCAGTTTTCAGGAGCACCCCCTTATTGCAGTATTTACCCCTGGCTATACCACAGCCATCACATGGGTCTAATATTGGATCAAGGTACTCCTGATGATGGAAATGGGGGGCCTGCACCTTTGACAGGATTAAAGAGAACTTTCCTCATGCTCATATTTCTGTTCCTTGGTCTTCAACACTTAGGTTCAACAGCCTAGGCTGACGGATCCAGAAATGCTTCTGCAGAAACCCTCTCTCTCCACTGCTTTTCAAAGTTAAACACACATGCATGATAACAAAAAAGGGGCTGGCAATTCAAGTCACCAGTCTGGACAGCTGGGAGATCAGCTCCTGCAGCTGGCTACAGCACGTACTGTGCACTTTAGGCACAGCCTAGGTCACTTGCCACATGTTAAATTTTCACCACTTGCAAACTAATCAAAGATGCAAAAAAACAGGATTGAGGGTTTTTAAAACTTTATCATAAAGGGTAGCACAAGATACCTCTCTACGCCTGTATTACATAACATTTCCACACATCAATAACATAATAAAAAATTCTAATATAGTAGTTCAAATTACATCTATTGGGAAAATTTGCACTGACTCTTATGCTAATCTCACAATAATATTGAACCTTGAACTTACCCATTTCAAATATGAGGATAAACAATGCAGGCCAATTCTCCCATTATGCAATCTGCAACCACCGAATTCTTAATCTTTCAGGCAGTGCCAAAGAATATACCAGTTTCTGTATACACAATTGCAATGGGCCAAGCTGAAATCCCTAGTGCAGTTGCTGGAGTTTATATGGCTTTACCAGATGCTTCTCAAATGAACTGTGAAAATATTTTACAATTAAATGAGCAGCTCTGAACAAAAAGACTTCCACAATCTCAGCTTATGTTTCTAAATGAACACACTAAATCAAGCTGTTGGTTTACTGAACAGCAAGATGAGCAGGCTTTGATCTTGAGGAGCCCAATTCTTCAGAAGAAAGGAACATAGTAAGAGAAAAGTAATACTCTAAATGAAACATCTGAACTAAACTCTTTCAAGTTTACAGGCTAGTGTGATCGAGGCATAACTGTATATAAGAAGTCACTGAGAGGAAGTCGTCTCCAACAGAGGTTATTAGCCATCAGTAAAGATGTTAAACTACTTGTGAAGTATTAACAAATTTGTCCTATTACAAACTTTAATTCAAGGGGGACAAGTCAAATCATGGGATTCCTGCTTCAGCAGAAATAAAGTTAAGCACTTAAATGTTTGGCAAAGTAACACCTTCAGTCAGAGCAGAACTTGATATTCAGTTTTTATTATTACCAATCAGACTGAATAGATTGTGTACTGCAAACACAAGATACAAGAACTCTGCACTATGAGGAAGAGTCTAGCATAGACTATAATAAAGACTCCATCCATGCACTTGACCACACCTTGGATCAATGAGGAGACAGATTACAATAAAAGCAGTCCTAATTATGGACAACAGGGATTTCTATAAAAGATTAAAGACAACTGCCTTTGTAATTTGCCCCTAATGTATTATTTTATATAATTTCTAAGAGAAACACACTTGCAAACAGCATTTTCCACAATTACTTAGTGGCTAAAGAGTGAGACAGAGAAGCTGACAACCAGCACACCAGATACTCCTACATACCCAACACCAACGTTTGATGCCTCCTCTGAGGCAGATGAACCACCGCTGCCTTTACTATTATTTTCAGCACAGCACAGATTCCGCTGCATACAGGAACACAAATTCCTCTCCAGCACACACACAGATGAGTAACTAGAAAGCGTTCTTAATTGCTACATAAATCACATGTGGTTACTTAGCATAGCCAAATACATCTGCATAGGAAGCACTCTCCTCAAAACTGTCTGCAGTATTTCATCAACCTCGCAGAAAAGCAAGCATGCCAAAAAAACAGAAGGAAAGTGGCAATTACTCACCCCGAGTCAACTCATACCTGTCTACAGAAACATGTGGGCTTTGTTACAGGCACCTGAACCCATACAAAAGCTTGACAATGCTGTACTCAGGTAAACGCTGCACTGAAACTGGGGAGATGACAGCAGGCTGGACTAGCTTCAGTCCCATCAGGGACTCTAACATCTGTGGGACTGCTGGTTTTAACACCTTTTCTGAATGTTGGTCTCAAAAGGTACAAATCCATATGTGTGTGTGTTAGATTTTATATCTATAGGTATATAGATATAAAAATCTAAATATTTTATATCCATATATAAAATATATAATTTTTTTTTAAATGTGAGCATGCATCCATAACAGTCCTACTACTCCTACCTAAGAATGAAGTGCAGGATATACTGAATAGCCTGGCCAGATGTGCTACCTGCATAAGTCCCCAGGGCCTTATCTGCCTATCCATGAGGAGAGCTGAACAAGAGACCTGTCACTCTATATGTCTCTCCTGAAGCTTATGTTGCTTGTCTTGTCCCACTAGTCTAGTGTCACAGGCAAATGCTGCATTACACATCCAGCACTTAATCTAAAATTCTCTATTAATCTATTTAGAATCATAGAATATCCTGAGTTGAAAGGGACCCAAAGGGATCACCAAAATCCAACTTTTAACCCTGCACATGACACCGAAGAGTCACACACCATGTGCCTGAGAGCACTGACTTCTTGAACTCTGTCAGGCTTGGTACTGTGACCACTTCCTTGGGGAGCCTGTTCCAGTGCCCAACCACCCTCTGGGTGAAGAACCTTCTACTGATACATAACCTGAACCTCCCCTGACACACTTTCAGACCATTCCCTTAAGTTCTGTAACTGGTTACAAGAGTGAAGAGATGAGTGTCTGCCCCTCCACATCCCCTCATGAGAAAGCTGCAGACTGCAATGAGGTCTCCCCTCAGTCTCCTCCAGGCTGAACAGACCAAGTGACTGTTGCTCCTCCCACAGCTTCCCCTCAAGGCCCTTCACCATCTTCACTGCCTCCCTTTGGACACTCTCCGATAGCTTAGTATCTTCCTTATATTGTGCTCATTCCTTACAGTTTTGGGCAATATCTTCCTGACATTGCCCAAAGCTGCCCCCAGCACTCGAGGTGAGGCCGCCCCAGTGCAGAGCAGAGCAGGACAATCCCTCCCTTGCCCGGCTGGCAATGCTATGCCTGATGCCCCCCAGGACACAGGTGTCCCTCCTGGTTGCCAGGGCACTGCTGACTCATATCCAACTTGCCATTGACCAGGATACGCAGGTCCCTTTCCACAGCTCTGCTTTCCAGCATCTCATTCCCCAGTCTGTCCATACATCCAGGGGTTGTCAACAACTCCTCCCAATTTAGTGTTATCTGCAAATTTACTTCATAATCCTTCCAGTCCTGTGTCCAAGTCATTAATGAAGATGTGGAAGAGCTCTGGGCTGAGGATGGAGCCCTACAGAACTCCATGAGTGACCAGCTGCCAGACTGATGCTACCCCACTCACTTTGACCCTTTGTGTCGGACCCATGAGCCAGAAGTGTTTGCAACTCTTAATCCAGCACCAGTGCCAGAGACTTCTTAAAGAAGAGACAATCTGTAGAATCAGTTTCTAGTTTTTCTTCATAATTTTCCTCTTGAAGTAGCTAAATGTTAATCAGCAAGATCCTCTTCCGAAACGGTCATTCTGATATTTTTCTTACACACTGGTCTACAGTTGAAATAGCAGATCATGAAAAGGGGGTATAAAATTTTCTCCTTAAGTAACTTTTTATTGGTTTTTTTAATCCCTTTAGTGTATTCTGATGATCTTGAGCTCTGTTGCTCTGCAGAGCACTTTCCTGAATTCACCAGACTTCAATGAAAAGAAAACTCCTTGTGTCTGCATGTCTATTCACATGTGTCTAAAGAAGCCTAAGTCTAAACATTTTGGACCATAAAGCTATAGGTGCTCAGCACTTTCTGACTTCAGCAAAACTACACAGCTCTGCCCTTCTGCTTTGCACTTAAAGCTATACAATTATCCCAACCCAATTACATCACTTAATTCACAAAATACCCACACTTACTAAGTGCTCCTGATCTTACCAATGTGAAGCCCAGCTATTGTACTCCAAGACTCAGATCAGTGAATCAAAGACTTTTTTCCTCCAACAAAATGAAAAAAAAAAAATCAGTGTTTATCTGGTGATATTTAAATAAATATCAGTAACACAGGTAATAACGCATTGTTTGTGCTCCCCAAGTTTACAGAGAAGCAACTGCCTGAGATGAACTTAATATAGTATTAATACAACAGACTGAAGAAAACAATGGAAGGGCTAAGACTTAGTCATCTAGTCTGAATACTACCTGCTGCTGGTGCTGCACCCACGGCACTTAAGCTGCTGAATATAATAGCACCCATTAGATGTTACAGTGACTTGAACTCTGCTTGGGACAGTATATTAATCCATCTCTCCTAAACCAGTGTCTTAAATTTTTGTGTCCGCTAGTACCTACCATTTCATATTGTTAAGTCCTCAAAATTTAAACCAATGATTCCAAGAACCAGCTGTGATGATAAACCAGCATACAGCAATCAGCATCCTCTGCACAGAGCGTAAATCTCATCTCACCTCCAGATGCTGTCAGACACCAGCAGGGGACTTAAGAGTTCACCACAAAATGGCCATCAGGCCCTCCACGTTACTGACACACACATGCCACACCAAGCGCTCCGAGAGAAGAGTGAGGCAAAAACACAAAATAAGGACCGCTAGTTTACTGTCACAGTGATGTGTGCTTAAAATAGACACAATCTCTACCCCACTCATTCCTTCAGCTCTTAACTTTCAAGTATTTCAGTTGCGACAATGTTTATCCCATAATATTCACTGACTGCCAAATGGATTTTAAAAAAAAGAACAAAACATTACTGGATATTTTTAGTTGCTTCTTTTAAAATAAGTTTCACGACTGCATATCAAACCCAAACCTAAACTTTCTGGCTCCAATGCAAGCCTATAATTAGAAACCTCATGTTTTCTGGTAGTCAGGAGAGCCATTTTCCCTAGGGAATGTTACTGAAAGGAAACCCAGGAAGAGTCGTAATGGCCAAACAACGTGAAACATTAATAACGGACACTGGTAACACAAAGACATCCTAACTAGGCTTGAGCAACTACAAATTGCATTTTACTACTAGAAACTGTTTTCTTCCCAAATTAAATGCCTTTTTTTTTTTGTCTCTTCCTCTCAATTAGATGCCTTGACCTACTGTACAAATTCATATGGAAGAGACTTTAAAAAAGGCTTCTGTGCCCAGAAGTTTGTCCTACTTCTTCACACTTTTACCAGCTCACCCATTAAAAAAATAAATTTGCTATAACTTTCCCTTCAAACTTCCTCCTCCAACAGTGAAATGAGAGATTGCTGGTTACCTTGTCAGGACTAGCTAGGGATGAAGCTTCCACCCTCTGCCTTTTGCCTTTCCCCTTTACACCTCCTCTGCTCTTATCTATCTGCTTTTCACTGCCAGCTTTGTTATGAATTTCCTTTCTCACCACTATTACCACACCTGCAAATCCATTTGGCATGCAGAAAAGACAGCCACAAAGCCAATGTCATGAGAAGGGGCACTGGGTGAGGGTGCAGGGGAAGGAACTTAACAGGTCTGGAACCCGTGAAGACCAAGACCAGGAAGGCGAAGAGAGAGGGAGAAATCAGACCTCAGACAGGGAAGGACCAGTGCTGACAGTGAGGCAATGAGCACATTCTTGGGTGCAGGAGGAACACGTGCATTTCTGGAAATTGCCAACAGAATAGATTGCATTTTTTCTTGAAAACACTTTCACAGAGGCCTATATGAAATGGTAGAAAAGCATAGCAAAAGCACACAGCAGTGTTTTGGTTTCTTCCTAAAGAGCAGAGCAGCATCCAAGTGTCAAACTTCCTATATCCAAGACTTTGTATGAGACATCAGCCAGAACACTCTCACATTTTGTGTGCAAACCATTCACAATTCAGATGCTGAACACAACCTGCAGGACTGGCCCTCTTCTAGCAGCTAGGATCCATACCTTCATAGCACTGCCAGATTCCAAAGCAAGGTTTCCCAAAGCACAGTGGTGTTTGGGAACAGTCACAGAACCCTCACACGTAAGGGCAGAGAGATTTTGACCATAGCCTTTTCTCATGTTTCTAACCCTTACTGTTACAGTGGAAGAGGCCCTCAAACACAGAGCAGGCAGAACCACGTACAGGGATGTCCTCAGGTTTTTTAAGTCACCCTGATGGAAGACATGAGCTCAGCATGGCTTGCAACTAACCACCTACAATGCTTGAAAAGCCAGTGTCCATCAAGATCCCTGAGAAAGGAAAAGTATGGCAAGGATCTACATCAACCCTGCTCAAAGTGGGATAATTCAGGGAACTGGTGTGTGGAAGGAAAGTGCACAAAACACACACAGGAAGATGCACATCCCTCCAGCATATGGTGGGGCTTGCAGCAGCAGGCATGGCTGTTTTCAATTTTCTTGAAGGATGGGGGTGGGCAGGAGGAAACAGGGAGAGAAAGGGGTCAGCTTTCAGAAGTTTGCCAAACATCTTATTTCGGCATTTTCTCTACATGGAATGGACAATTTCCAAAGGCTTGATCATACAGAAGCATGGGTCTGATCTTGCAAAAGCCAGTGTACATGCATAACTTTACCTCACATGAGTAGTCACACTCGCAGGACAAAAATATTTACAGTTCTGCATTTTTTGTTTATTAAATGACTCATTGCAAACATGAAACATGGGCACACTGAGCTCAATCTAGTCTTTTACACTTAAATTTTACAAGAGACACAGATGATAAGAAACCTTAAATAAAGCTAAACTTTCAGGAGCAGTAACATAACATAAAGCAACCTGCATTTTTATCCACACTGCCCTCAGATTTCTTGCTTAAGAAGTAACTTTGGGACTACTGCTCAACACCGAAACACCATACTGCCTATTACATGCCGCAGTGGTTTTATGTTGCATTTTTTAGAAGCGGTATAGAGAGAGAAAGAGTCATCTAAATCTATAACCACTTTAGAGATTAGGCATCTTAGGCAAAGACGAAATATACTATTGCAAAATTTTTACACGAGAATTGCTGTCAATTCATTAATCCTTTCTCAATTGCAGAATTTTATGTATGTAAACCCATCCTTGCCCAATTAAACAAAAACAAAAATTCACTACTTAAGCTAGTGAATTTCCTTTCTTTCTCTTCTTTGGAAATCCACACAAAACAAGGCTAAACACTAGTACTGAGGTTTTTCTGCAGGCACAGCTGCAAGCCAAATGCTCTAAACCATTTCTTCCCTGCAAGAAAGGAGGCAGAGGGAGCTAAGACAGAGGGATAAACATAACTGCCAAGCACTTTTTACATGAAGAGAAATCCACACTGCAAAACTTAGTATTTGTGTAGTTGAGAAAGGCACAGAAACAATAACTATCAGCTCCCCTCTTTTCTGTTCGCTCAAGGGGACATAGTATGCATTTTTTGACCAAACCTCAAATACAAACCAAAAGTAACATCCTCATCCCTACAAAGAGGCTTATTATGACTGTTATTGCTGGAAGGGGAAACTCACTCTTACTAGCCACATGACTGTTGAAATCTACATTCAGCATTGTTTGGAGATCTTTTTTTCTTTTCTCTATAAATCAGCAGTTGAGAGCAACTGGTAATAACTTTATGACTAGAAACATTAGCTGAGTATTTCTGATGCTGCAGAGTCAGCAATACAGATGAATTTTTTCCAGCCTAGTAAATACATACTTAAACACGTACCCTGCAACACCTCACTGCAGTATTCTTTTGGGAAACATTACTAGAGCAGAATATCAAATTTTAGTTGTGGAGTTTTGTTTTTTTTCCAGTCCCCCTTGCTTGGAAATGTTAACACCACACACAACAATCTACACATCTGCACAATTTACTACTTATATACTAATATTTAGCGACACAACTCACACAATAGCATTATGAAAATGTGTATGTTTTTAGGATCTGAATCAAGACGTGCCTTTCTCACAAGTCATGATACAGTAGCTACACAGAGGCAGACAGCAGTTAGGTATCTATTCACACAGTACTGTCACACCAGGATCCTCCTCTGTAAGGGCCAGTGCTGGCCAAATAGGTTAGCAGATGAAGTTCAAGAACACTCCACAGCACTCAGCCCCTTCCAGAGAATACCTGAGGTTGGTGAGAGGCTGCAACTCGAAATGGATGAGACAAAAACGACCCCTGAGGAGAGCTGTCAAGAGAAGTACCCTGGAGAAGCAGCCATGACCTGATACACAGCAGGTCCCGGCCTATTTGCTCCAAGTGCCCAAGCTCAGGTGTAGAGAGGGTGTGCCCAGGCTCCCAGCCAAACTCTGCAAAGGAAGTTAGAGCTCAAGAGAGCTCTTGCACTTCCTCAAACGGGAGCAGGAGTTTCCTGAGGGGCAGCTAGAGGGTTTCAGTTTTAAGCAAATGACAAACGGAACATAACCTCAGAGAAACAGAAACTTTCTGCAGCAGAACATAGCCTAAAGGAAAGGCTGAGGGCAATGAACGATGGTTTTTGACAAGTGCCACAGGTGGACCAGAAGGTAGCTGAGGTTTCCAGGCTTTGAAAAGCAAGTTTATGGCAGCAATAACACTGATACTGAAATCCAGTGGGGAAAACTACCAAGAGTTTGTAGAAAGAATCAGATACTGAACAGAAAGAAGGCACTGATGCTGGTGGGAGCAGGTGAAGAATAACTAGCATGAAAAAGGAAGCAGGCTCACTAGCTTCCAAAGACACCAGCCAGCTCTACAATGAGATCCTGTGCTTTGGGATGAGAGAAATGAGGGGGGACAGGCTGCTTAGCTAAAGAAGTGTGACGTTTACCCTATATGGTTTAATGACTGCTCTGGGTCGGACAGGTCCTCCACTGAAATTTCAACGCTGCCCACACAAGGGGTTGGTTCGGGGTTTTTGCTGTGTTTTTAATCAGCTCTTCACTTCAAAGTCCCACTTGCCCGAGCCTGAATGCTTAAACCAAGCCACTTAAAACACTTCAGAGGACCTTTCTCTGCCAGCAAACCGTCTGAAGAGGCTGTCATTCACCTCGGAATGAGCTCAGCGAGAGCGAGGAGGCAGACGGTGCCGTGCCGCGCCGAGGCGGCAGCGGGGCCGGCAGCGCGGTCACTCCGCGCAGACGAGCGCTCCCCGCTCACAGCCCCTGCCCGCCGGGCACTGCGGCTCCCTGGGCCCGCCTGC
>VZRL01006115.1:133893-188568 GCA_013397895.1 Origma solitaria | reverse complement strand
GCCCCGCCCGCCCGGGCAGCAGGTGAGGGCCGGGGCGGCTCCTTCCCTGCCCCGCGCCCCGAGCGAGCGCCCGGCCCGGCCCGGGGCCGGACGAGCCCCTGGCTCCTTCCCGGGATCGCGGCGGCGCCTCTGCAGCCCCATGCTCGTTACCAGCAACGAGCCAGCTGAGGGGGCCTGACTGGAGAGAGAAGTTCCCAAACTTTTCCCTAGTCATTACCCGATTTCACTCTTCCATGCAGTGNCCGTGCATTCCGGCTTTGCGAGCGGGGGCAGCCGCACGGCGCTGAGCACTCGCAGCCTCCCGTTCCGCAGCTGCGGCGGTGCCCGGCCGGGGCCGCTCCGCGCACCATCGCCAGCCCACGGACTATTAAGTCAATGGAATTCATCGCCCCAGGATGTAGCGAGGAGGGAGGCTTGTGAAGACTCAGCAAGGATTAGATATGTGTGCAGATAGCAAGAATATCCAGCGCTGCAACTGGAAAAGATATTTAAAGCACAAAAGTCCTGATAAGACACAGGGCAAACATCAGACTCATCACTACTGGGGGAAGTGACAACGCCTGAAGGCCAAGTCACTCTGTAATTACCTGCCTCAGAGTCTCATGTCTTCCCTTAATTTATGTAAGGCCGGTCACTGTCACCGACAGGATACTGGGTTTAAGGCACGGCTTCCTAAAGCTATGCAGCCTGTAAAAGCAGACTGGCCTTTCCTGCAGACCCTTAGCCCGCTGTTCCTGCTGTCCCCTGTGCCACAGCAGTGGTCCCATGGGGGGAAGTGAGTCACACCGGCCACTTGCTGCTGTAGCAAACTCCGGGGCATGGGGATCAGAACAGCGATGCCTTTCAACAACAGCACAGCCTTAGATTAAACATATTTGAAGTGGTGCATTTACACATCACTTCCTGGGGTCTCAGTACTCGGACACAGATGTATCTGGGACACCATTCGCTAACATCTCCTCTCCCTCTTCCTGATCCCCATTTCACTGGTCTCTCACACTTCTCATCCACTGTGCGTGGCTGCTCCCATCCTCCTACCCAAGTGCGGACTGGGTCTGTTTCTGCCAGTAGGTGCTCTTCCTGGACCAGTATGCCTTACATATTGAAAAAGTCACCTCAAAACCAGCAAAACAACTCACGGTGAGAACTAAAACCAGTAAGTCAGTTTGGGAGGTGCTAAATCCTTACTCTCCCATCAACTCTGATTCTTCCATTTTTGTATGGAGTTTGGCATCCAGCAGATTAGAAGGTTGCATAGCTTTTAAAAACAAATAGAGTCTAAGAGCATAGATGCAGATGTGTCAGATCTTGTTGGCACTGTAAAGCCCCATGGAATGCAAGATAGCTTTAAGTTGAATGCCAAGTTACTTGAATGTGACTAAAACATATTAAAATGCTTGCTGTAGACAAACAAGCTTTATGTTACCTGCCTCGCTGAGCTCAGACCCATGCCAAAAGGAAGTCACACCAGAGATCTGCTGGGCATGCCTCTGAACCTGACCAACACCCAGTAACTCCAGTTTACAAAACTCTTGGAAAGAACACCCCTGACCATGATCACAATTAAGGTGAAGGATTTTAAATGGCTCAGGTGTGATAAAAAATGGGATTTGTGTTTTTAAACTACGAAAATATTTTTACATGTTATCTGCTGGCACACTTGATGGACTCCCCAGCAACAAGAGGCAGTGTGTGCATAGCTTGTTTGCTTGGCTTCGGTCTCAAACCTGATAGTGTGGGTGAAATATTAAGCTGGCAAAGAGGATCATCGAGACAATAAGCTGCTGCAACTGAGCTCAAGTTCATCTGTGCAAGATCAGTTGCAAGTCATGGGCTCAAGTTTATATATTCCCTGGGAGGAAGGCATGGCATCCACCTCATCTGTGAAGCATCATTCATATTGATAACACCGAAAGATGCACAGTATGAAGAAAACATGTCTGAGTTTTCTGTGTTATATCTTCCAATACAAGTTCTCTCCTCCACTATAGCTCAGTTTTTAAGCCTACTGATTTTGACAAGAGATTTATTACTTTGATTTTTTTCAGACATGGCACTGAATTAAACAATCCACATGGAGGTACAAACATGTGATGCCTTTCAATTTTGATTTGTTTGGTGCTTGCAAATAATAGACCCAAATACAAGTATTTTTCAAGACTGATACTTGAAGATTAATTGGTACCCCTGTGATTTCACTGTTTCCTGGCTACTCTATGCCCATATTTTTAAGGTCTCTATCCCCTGACATGTACTCTTCCATGTTCTCAAATTGACTTTTCGATCTTACCTAGGTAAGATTCATCCAAGGCTCTTTTTTAGGTGCTGCACTGAAACCTCTACACTACAACACTTGCACTGTTTTTGGTTCATTCTGACAAGCCTCTTAAATGGTCAACAAAAAAACCCCAAACAGCACTGCATGATGAAAATAAAGACAGCCATGTCTCAAGATAAAGGTATTAATAACCTTTCTGAAAGCATACTTGTTCTTAAGGAGAATTATGGAAGAATGATTAGGTAAAAAAAATTAACTCAATTAAAAGCCAAGGAATATGGCACAGGAATAAGATCTGAAACACAGAGCATTATGAGGCTCTCAATCAGTCCTTCTGAGAAATAATTCAATCCCATGAGAAATTAAGTTGTCAAGCAGTTATCATAGGATCACACAGCCAGTTAGAAAGAAGAGGGAGATGCTTTTTTTTTTTAGATGAATCATTAAGTTCAAGTAGCAAATAGTGCTACAAATGTGCCTGTGAAGGAGAATGAACTTTTTTTTTTTAAAGCTTGATGACATAGATAGAATTTCGTTGTATTTTTAAACTGTAGCCAATTAAAAGTGGTGGCTCAAGTAACACAGCCTAAAATAGTAATGGGCAGTCTGTGTTTCAAAGCAAGAATCTCATTAATAAAATATGAATAAAAAGCAATCACAGACAGAGATAACCTGTGTGACATATAGTTATTTGTTATGTAGGAGGAAGAACAATAGTTTAAATGACTGTTCCTCGTTTTGGAGAGTCAGTTGAGATAAATGAAATATCAAGCATAGCTTCCAGAAAAGTGAAAGCTGATTTCCTAAATGGCAAAACAGGTGTGAATAGTTTTATGAATGGGACAAGAATTAGGACTTTGAACTACCATAAGTGAAATAACCCTTAGAACCAGACATCAAATTGCATAGATGTGGATTGCTTCAAAAGGTCCTACAGCTTCATTGCTTTATTTGTATTAAAATATCACTTCATTGAAGTGATCACGATACCACAGGAAAGAATGGTTGAACAGAATTACAAAGATTGTTAGTTCAGTCAGTTCATCTCCTGCTCTGAAGAAGAGCTAAGTACTGTACACCACCCCTAACAGTCCTTCAGCTAAATCGTTCTTAAAACACAGTTTGATGCTGTAGCATTTCCACTATAAGCCATCCCTTCCAGTGTTTAAGTTATTTATTGAGTTAGAAAGTTTTTATTAACATCTCATTTTAAATCCTTAACCTTCCCCATTTGCTTAATAGAGGTAGAACAGTTCATTGTCCCTTTTTTTAGAAAAACCTTTTGAGTATTTGAGGACTCTTTTTGTTCCTCCCATTCTTCTGCTTCCCAGACTAAACAAAGGGATAACTGATAAAACATCCTATGGAGTTTACATTAACTCCATTACCAACTGCATGATGTTTACATGTTTCTAAAACATCCCCTCAGCCCTCTGACAGAGAAACTGGGAGGACTCGTTGAAATGGGAAAGCCACAAAACATTCATTTGGCCAGTAATCCTGCTTTGCAGCTCGGGTTCAAGATGCTCACTTCTGCACACAAGCCTTGGTCTTCTCTCCAGACCTGTGCCAGACTACATCAAAAGGTCAAAGGAGCAGGAAAGGGAAAAGCAAGGTAGGGCATGAGTTGGAGTGTCCTGTAGCATTTAAGGTTATGTTTCTATTATAATTTTAAAAGTAATGTGGAGATCTCAAGAGAAGAATTCCTCCTTTTCTACTTCCCCTGACTTCAGTCTCCCCTGGGTGAAATCCTGCGAGGGTGCCTACATGCTCTGGCAACCAGGACCTGTTTTGGCCCCACAGCTGTGGGCAGCAGCCTCCCATGGGGTGGGAGCAGTGAAGCAGGACACAGGCTGTGGGAGGGAAAGGGTCATCACAGGGACTAAACTTCCTCATGCCCTCTAAATCAGCTTTAGTATCCCCCCAATTTCACCAGTGCTTTGCAGGAAGAGTCTCATTAATGACCCTAGCAGTATTTTATTCTAACTGCTATGAATTTACCAGATACCCCCAGCCCCTGGCTGTTCCAGGAACCCTTTTGGCCATTTCTGGAGTGCTGTGAGTCTCTCTCTCTCTCCCCCCGCCTCTCATTTTCTGCCTTCATATGTCCTTGCAAACCCGGTCCCGGACTGTGGACGTAGTCTTAGTGATGATTAGTCCCTAAGTAAATAGGGACTAATAGTAAATCTTAAGATATGCTTAGGATTGAAATCCACGGGGGTTCCTACCAAACAGCACATTGGATTTGGCTTCTTTGTAACATATTTAACAGGGAAATATAATTATTCAATTATGTTAGTTATTTAAATTATGTCAATATAACAAAGACTACCTAAAAACAAGTTGCAGAGAAAGAAAGACAGTCTGTAACAGACTGTGCCTTTAAAATACGAATACCTAATTAATCGTGTAGGTTTCGTTTTTTCTACATTCCAGCTGAAAACAGTAGTAATTTCAAATGATCAAAGCAAAGCAATAAAGTTGAAGTACATAGAACATCCACTCAGTCCGGCAGTTTCCTTACACCAGTAAACTTTCTGTTTACTCATTTCTCCCATTTGTCTTGAATTAATAGCTCAGGTCTGTTTAGCACCACTCGCAGCAATGACAATTATCCTTTGATTCATACCCTGGCAACTTGTTAATTCAAACGAGGTCATTCCAGACACACAGGCCCATGAGTGCATACTGAAAACAAACAGGAGCCAGGTAAACAGCCTCTCCCCATCTCCTGGTGAAGAAATGCCATGGGGACAGGTACTTGTTAGGGCAGTCACAACCTTAGACACCCTTGTCAGGAATCCTTTTCTGGCTCTTAAAATTCTTGATTCTGCCCAACCCTTAAGCCTCCTTGGTGCAACTTTTCATCCAAAATCCTCAAAAAGAAAGGGATAGCTGGAAATTAAAAATAACCCATATAATCACTTTCTTACTCACATGTTTGCCCACTGTTGCTCACCAGATTTCTGTTCTTTATTTACCATACTCGAACTGGTCAGAAGATAATAGAAATATGAGTAAGTTCACCTTCCCCACCGCAATGGTTGTGCTCAGAGCAGTCAGGACTACATTATTTTGAAGGGGGAGAGAAAGTGGGTGGAACAAGAAGATTGTGCTTGTCTCCTTTCTTGTGATGCTGCAAACATGTGGCTACCTACCTAAATGCAGAGTTTGACTGAAATCAATACAGCTACTCATAATTTAAAACATGCACATTGTTTGGAGGATTCTTTATCTTGGTTGCTACCTAAAGCTACCTAAAGATAAAATTGTACCTTTCTGACAGTTTTGGAATTACCATCATCCTTGTGTTAGAGTCTGACAGCTTTTCAGAATATTCTACACTCATTTATCTCAAACCGACATGTCATCAATTTAGCTTAGCAAGATGACTCAAGGTTGGCCAGGATAAGGCTACAAGTACAACCTTCACCAAGGGAGTAGTTCTGCAGTTCGAAGACACTGGCATGGAGTCTGGCCTCACGTGGTGTCAGCACTCACCTTCCCACATCCTGCCCTATCCCAAAACCCACTGGGACCAACTGAAAGACTCTCATTGCCTTTGAAAGGATTTTGATAAAGCTGATAAAGCAGTCCTTTGCTGTACTTGTGTGTATTTTCCTGTCAGTTTTTTTGCATCCCAGTTAGACAGAAATGCTCTCCAAAACAGACAGATTTGTTAGCAATTTTCCTTTCTTGTTGCTTATAGTGTGCATTATTAAACAGATATTTTCTTGTCACAGATCTGAAAAGGTAGATTTTATAATACAAATTATGAAAAAATATTTCATATATCTGTCTTATGTTTAATCAGATGGCTTCAGAGAGCTGTGCAAATATACTGAAGTGAGTCTTGCCCTGCCCTTCACTCTCATTTCAAAGGCTGGATCAGGGATAAGTCAGTAGTAGCAAGAATTCAAAGGTGAGAGCCATGTTCCATCTGGCAATCCATTCCCTGCAGCAATGGCCTTTTTAGCTTATGCTGTAGCCAGCCCCAACAATGTCAGATAAAGTCTGTCAGGACCCAGATGTAGCACAGAAACCCTAAATTCAATAAACAGGTGAAAAAACATCCTTACTCCCACAGTTCCATTGATGTGAATAATCAGACATAAGTATAAGCAAAGGTTGGCATAAGGGAAGCTCAGAGGGCTGGGAGTGCTGTCACCAATTCTCTGCAGGCACCCACGCCTTGCCAGGGTAAGCAATAGAACTACCACATGAGAGAATATAATCTTGAGGAAATATTCTATAACAAAGTGTACAGAAAACAGACATTCTCCTACTTTTAATTCAGTTCCTAATTGCTAACACTGTATAAAAATACTCAGGGCAGTAAAACTAACTAGGACCTTCTGTTTTAAGTATGGAAACCACAACTGTGGAAGCTCAGCATGCTTTGTGGATACCGCGAAAATGTGAGCCCTAATGTGCTGTAGCTGCAATCTGATTCCCAGCATCTGTCCTCAAACTGGTGAATTGGTGGGGGAAGGGGCCTTCTGGTGTGGGAATCACATCCCAATTGTCATTTCCTAGACAAAGAACTAGATATTCTCTTGCCGTACTGCATATGGGATGACATTTTGCTCTGTTTATTAAGCCTGACTGCAATGGATGGTAGAAATTCCCTAGCAGCTGCCCACACAAGTTTAGGACTTTCTAGTAAATCATCTCAACAACAGTCTGTGAAGACAAGTGTCCCAGAAAAACAGTGCTGTTTGACAAGACAACACATCTGACAACTTATTTGCTGAAATGCTTGCCTAATCCATCCAGTCCACCCTTAGCTGGAAAAATCTGAAAAAAATTGCCTTGAAATGCCGTGCCCTGTGCCTGTGGCACCAGCCTGGCCTGCTGAAATGCTGGGGGCTGCACTTATAACACACGGGGGTTGCTACTGAAACAGATAAAGATAAGTAATGTCAACATAATGTCAAGGCACGCTTGCCTGCTTTGCCTGCCTGCTCCCTCCCCAGCTTGCAAGAACAGTAAGGTGATATGTATGTTTCTAATTTTGAAGGAAGATTTAGAGAAAAAAACATACTGAAAAATTCGAAATTAAAATTATGGGAAGAGTATGTGAAAAGCTAAGGAAAGCATATGTATCAGGGCTGAGAACATACTGGAGAGCTAGGAAAGAGAAAACAAAAAAAAAGAAAATATGGTGCTTCTATTTTTCCTTCAAAATTGTGGAATTCTGTGCACACAGCATCGCAAATCCTAAGTTTAGGAGATATAACATATGGAGGGAAGAGAAAGGGAGGAAGTGGATGCTTCACATCAATGAGAAGTCCAGCAGAGCTGCAGATCACATGGGGCTGTAGCCTTGCCAGAGGCGTCCTGGTTCAGTACAGCTCTTGCTCTCCTCTGCCTATATTTTATCAATCAGACATAGTGACAGCACTTTGGGGGGGAAAAAAGAGCTGACCAGAGGGTAAAAAACCAACACATGCACTTAAATGCAGTAGGAGCACCATTGCCACCCCGAGGGAAAGGAGCCATTTATGCCTCCACAGGCTGCCACGTCTGGTCCTGCAGTGGGTGAGGAGGTCAGAGCCTGAGCCCTGGGCTAATGCAGGGAAGCTGACATTATTTATTTTTTCTGTCTCATTAACAAACCCCCTGTGATGTTATAAAAAGTAAACACAGAGGGGTTATATTTGGGTCTCAAGGGCGTGGACTTGTGAGGTGGGAAATGCCTCTTTCATGACTGGCTGCCTCAAGCTTAACATACTCCTCCAAGCCCTGCATGCAGGGCATGCCTAAGACCCTCATTACTTCTCTGGCCTGCAGCAGAGGTCAGACATGGGTCAGTACTCAGGTCACAAAGGAAACTGTAAATCTAGCAACAGATATACTTTAGTCTATTTGTTATAGGTAGTCGTCTATACATAACATGTACATGACCTGGAATTTATAGGACTGGGACAAACACTGCCAAATAATTCTACTTCCCAGCTCAGCCCCAGGGTCTGGTGTTCTGAAAATCTTATTTCACATATTAATTCATTTGCGGGCCTTCTTATACAGCAAAGCAATACGTTTCCTTCAAAACAAACCCCAGAGGTTCTTCTAAGAGTAGTCAGCATCAGAAATCACATCCTCCTGGCAGTGTGGAGCCCCCCAGCCTTCTTCTGCACTTCACCATCCTCTTACACTATCCCAGCCGGTGTCACCCACTCAGCCTCCCCTTGTGTTTTCCAGGCACTTTGAACTGATAAAACATGCATGCCATATCCTGAGTCCACACGTACTGATGCCTTGTCAGCTTGTAAAAATATTAAGCAGACACAGCAGTAGAGGGAAAAGGGAATTTACCTCGGTTTTAATAGGATCCTAGGTGCCCAGACTCGTCAAAAGTGGAAAACACGCTGAGGAGTGAGCGACGAGCTGGAACCCACTGTACAACGCATACCAGATTTTTATGGACCTTACAAAATTAGCATATCTACTTAAAATCCCCCAATAAGAACTTAATAAATGAAGTAATTGTCCCCTATCCTAATAACCCCCCCTCCAAATGAGATTACAGCCTAATTTACAAAAACATTGTCCAGAGAGAAGACTCTGTCCAAGGTTGGAGCCTGTAGTTCTGAGATAGTATGAATGTTTGTTCTTCCTCACTTTGCAAGACCCCAAACTAAGCTAAATATCAGACTACAAGGGCTATAAACATGTGGGGCTGGGTACAAGGAGTGCTTGTGCAGGGTACAAGGAGTGTGTATAGAAGGTACCAGGGAAGGGAAAGGGTATAAAAATATATTAAAAGGGTTTAAAAAAAAAAGACAAAAATCACCGGCATCAGTACAAGTGTGTAGGACACAGCCTGCTCTGAGAAATGTGGACCTGAGTTGCTTTATGGTACCTGGCCAGAGGTCACTCCCTGGGATGGAAGCCTTTGGCCACGGAGACAAATAATCATGGCTGGCTCAGAAGCTGTGCTGCATCTACTCATTATTTTTCAAATTTAATTTTAAAAGCAAAATATTTAGTTATCTTAATTTCACAGTCTTCTGTTTACATTGCTTATGTTTCCATTGTCTAGAATGTTAAGATTGTTTTCTAAAAGCAAGGGTCTAAAATATTTTTCCAGAAAAATACTTTATTCCTACAAAATAAAATTATTTTCTTATTTTACTGAGCTTGCTTGATTACTCTTTCCTGTGATCTGAAAAGGGAGGATCTGAGGTTTTAGTGCTGTTATCATCTGGATGGACATAAATGGTGGAGGAATGTGTTAAAAAGAGGTTTTATAGTGCAGAGATTTTAATATGAAACTTCACCAGTTGTGGGACACAGCAAATTGTACAGCAAACCTACAGAAACTACATCTCTGGTATTTTCCCACCATAGAAACATCCAAACTCTGATGCCATGGCTGCAGATTGATTTTTTATGGCTTTAAAGAATGTCACCTCTGAGATTCTGGAAACCAAAGTGTCTGTAAATTAAATGAAATTTTTATAAAATCATATGCCATTGCTATCCAGTGCTTTCCCTTCTGACACAGCCCAGCCTCAGTGCACTGAGGTGCTGCTCTTACAGAAGGCAGGGGTTTCAGTCTGGCACGTGCGCAGAGGCCTTACACAGGAGCACTCTGTATTTAAGTACTGCCTCTCCAGCATGACCTGTGCTCCATGAATACTTTGTACATCCGAGGAAGAAGCTGGGGGAAGGGAAGCAGAGGAGCAAAGCAGATGCATCTAACTCAGGCTGTCTTACAAGCTATGATTCCAGCGTTTGGTACCAAGCATATGCTGTATTTTCTACTTGAAAGCTGACTGCCACTTCAAATGAAAATGGTTTTGTATGTGCTGCGCCATAAAATTACACAGAAACACAGACAGCCACGCTAACTAGCTGTTTACCTCCATGCTTCTACCACAGCACATAAGTTATAATCGGAGGAAGGAAACTCCTAGGAGATGTGAAGGCTTTAATTGTTTCAGCGTGCAGATGGTTTGCATTACAGCGAATCAACACAGCTCAAGGTCAATTCATAGTTCAGCAATAGCTGTTTCGGCAAGTGAGTTTAGTTTGTTTACACCTCTTCTGGGAAAGTTTTAACGGCTATGTGACTTATTTTATAGATATTTCTAGACTTTAGAAACACTGCAACAGGTGAAACTGGAGGAGCGAAGGTTGCCACAGCCATTTCCTTCATGTCTGATGCTTAACAATTTTTAGAGCAGCTAAATATAGCTTTTTTCCTACAACATTTGAACAACATGTTTCAGCATGTTCTCTTCTGTCACTGACATAGAAATGCTCTGTTATAGGCTCACAAAGTCACCTCCCACAACTCCAATTTCCTTTGCTATGTTGAGATGTGCCACACAACCTGTGCACCTAGAGACTGAAGTATGACACAAGTAGTTGCTTGTGCCCTTAACTATCAATCTGAGCTGCCTCTCTCTGAGAAGTTCCTGGTCCTTCTGCACAGGCAGCTCAGCTGTTCATGAGGCAGCTGCTGAACCACCTTAATTTAGGCCTTAGATGGTTAGGATGAACTGGAACCAATTTATATTTTTTAATTTTTTTTTTCTCAATAGCACCAGGCTGAAAACTGCCACAGTAGAACAGCTGCCTTGTCAGCTGAGCCATCCCTCCAGGCAAAATGGAGCTTCCCAAGAGGAAAACAAGCTGGGCACTGGGGCAGCAGGGGACTACTGTAGCAATACCGAGGTATGATGTCACTGGTCAGAGCTGGGAAGGCTCCATGTCGGAGAGGAACACAAAGTACTCTGGGGCACAAAGCTCCAGACTGCATGAGCCACAAGTGCTTCCTTTTATGCCATTTACCCACTGGATCCCAAATCTGTCTGGGTGGCTGCCTACAAAGGCAATCCCACCAATGCCAACTGCAAAAAAACTGCATCCAGCATGAACATTGCATGACTTTCGTTTTAAAAGGCTTGGTCCTTGTTCCTCACACCTTGTTCTTGAGTTCTGCTGCTCAGTGCTTATTCTCACAAGCCATTCACTGTCTGCATCATTCACTCTCTACCTCTGGTCCCACAGGAGCAGTACCAGACCCCCACATAATCACGGGGCAGCACCATGTCTGCTCACCTGCACTCAGTGTCTGGAGTGCCAGACCTGGAGAGAAACCGCAGCAATGCTTTACCAAACAGAGGTTATATTCACGTGGCTCAACAGATGGATAAGATTTATGTCCATATGTACAGGTCACTTAACACCGTGGGTGCTCCTCCCCTCCTCTGTCATGTGATCAAATTAGCAGAGTCACGAGATAATTGAAAGATGGGTTGGACCTCAAGGTCAGAAAGTGGTAAGTGAACTTGCAGTCTACTTGCAGACCTCAAAATATATGAGAAACATCACTTATGATAGCAGCAGAAGAATGCTAAAAAGCTCATGCTCTTTGTGGCACACATTAGGGTAACTACGTTCATTTTGTTTGGGTCTGAAAATCTTTCCAAAAACTGTTTGTTTCAAAGACCTGCTTTTAAATTAGCTTACAAAAAGTCTGCAAAACTTTTAAAAAATATTTTGTGGCAGAGCTGTGAGTATTTGAAACAGAGAGCCACACCAATACTGCAAGCCATACCTAAGAATTTCACATCCGTTCTGGAAGCAATCTCCTGCCACAACCCCACCACGTTGCACCCAGCGCTCCTCAATGTGGCCTTAGCATCTGCTTCAGCATCTGCTCTTTCAGAGGGCCTGTCCCTGTGTGCTTGGCTGCTTCCAAATGCCTCCTGCGATTGCTCAGGATGGCTGGCAGCGCTCACCACCGCTCTGCGGCCACCCAGATACCCTTACAAGGCCAGGCAGGGATCGCCCCCTCCTCTGAGAGGCTCTGGCACATCCACCACTGCCAGCAGGAATCCAGCCTTGCCGGGTCCATTCAAAATACCCTGGGAGGCAAAAGGCAGCCCAAGCTTTAGGTCTAATTGTTCATGATGATAAGCCGAGGTGCACTTACAGGACAGTGAGTAGAGTTTGTCTAGCTCCTAACTTGGACAAGAGACTGCAGGCATCTGGGCCAGAAAGCGTGCAGCTGCCAAAATTAAGCAGGCAGCTGGAATCAGAGCAAACTGCCTTTAGCAGCCCTGCCAACAGATTCTGCAGGTCAGCTATTGAAATTATTTGCACATCAGCATATTTCAAATTTTGAATGCAGCCTTTTGTGAAAGATCACAGTGAGAGCATTTGTAAAGGGGCTGTTCTCGGATAAAAGCAGTTTCCTAAAGAATCCATTTCCTTACCCAGACAACAAAAAGGTGGAAGGTTTTCCTAAAACTGGCACCAAGAGCATATCTGCGACATGGAGATAATTACTGGAAGTAACCAGTGAGACTGCCAAATCTGACTACAGCAGAACTGCCAGATTTTTTTTCTTTCTTAACTGAAGCCAAAACACACAGGTGACTTATAAGAAACGAAAGTGTGGAGAAGAGTGTAAAATAAGACTGCTTTTACGCACAGCACTTTAGCACAGTCCAGAGGACTTGTCTATGAAATGCTGCCAGCTATTGGACCACAGCCAGCTCATCTTAAAATTCAGATAGCCTGAGGGTGGGTGGGATGGAGGCACACATACTTCCCTCACATCAGAGGCCCCATGGCTTGGGGACATGTTGTGCTGACTCCCCATCAGGCAATCTCAGTCCAAAGAAGGCTCAAAACTGCAAGTTGAGGATATTTTAAAGAAAAAAAGAAAATGGTTATTTGATGTTTACAAACTGTTAGTGAAACTGGATCTGTTGGAGCAAAACTCTGCTTTTATTGATTCTGCTAGACCATGCATCTCTTTTTTCACTGTTTAACCTAATGTCTTGATTCTTGAGAATCCCCAAGAGTGGGGCTGCTCTGGGAAGTCCAGACAGCTTGATGGGACACAGAGGGAATCAAAAATAAAAAGTCCAGATGGCTCATGTCAGCCCCTCTTGTCCCTTTTCTGTCTCTCTCTTTCCCTGTCAGGGGAGGTCTCTCCTCTCTCTGGGCCCACCCTGGGGGATGTACACATGTGGCAGGCTGCTCCTGCACTGGGTGGAAGGACCTGGCAGCAGAGGGTGAAGCCCAGCAGCCTGGGGTGCAGATTGAGGCAGGGAAAGTTGTGGGAGCTGTACAGCCCAGCACAGCTTGGAAGGTTCCTGCTGTGGAACATGGAGCATGGGATCTCAAAAAGATGGTTCAGCCAAAGGAGAGGACTGCTGACCTATCCCCAAAGAGTAGCATTAAGGACACTTTTCAGAGAGACAGCAGCTGCCAAATGACAACTGGAAATATGGATCCTAGGTATTTCCAAAACACTTTTTTCTTATATTCATTCACTCCAATAAATTGTTCCTGTCTCTAGCTGTATCTACTAATTGTGGGGAAAATAATATAAAGGACTCAGTAAAATCATAGTTCACAAATGCAGGGGCCAGAGATTTTTGCTCCTTCTGCACTCTCATACTGAGTTAAGTCTGAATTTACCTTCATCTGTAATCCTCAGTTTTAAGAAATCAACCTTGCTTTCCTTCCCCAAATGATGGATTCTTTAACAAATTCAGGGATACTCATAGAAGTTACAGGTAAAGCATAAAGAAGAAACAATCAAGTTCTCAGAACATAACTCTGTGCCACCTATTGCATTCATTCACTCATAACATTTTACAAGAAAGAGCTCATCCTCATTGTGATGACAGGTAAGGAACACTACTCACACGTCACCATTTCCAAAACCAGCTTCTACTTCTGACTGCCCAGACGGAGACATATTTTGTGGTACAATGAAATAGCAGGTTTGCATGCCATGGGCAACTCCCTCTCCAAAAGAGAACCAAGAAAAGAAAGCTGGAGGTGAAAGACTAAAACTTAAATCAGCACATCTGAAAACTGAGGCCAAATTGACTTGCTGAAGGCCATATCTAATCAGTCATTAGTAGAGTAAGCAGTGCAAATTTGGCTTCCTCAGTCCCCATTTCATGCTTTAATTCCCACCTCCAACAAACTGCTTTATAGTAATCGTAAGACCTTACTGATTAGTCATATATGCAGATAAGGAAATCTCTCTTCAAGGTTACTGTGAAGGAAAGTATTACTCAGGATGGCAAAAGGAAGGTCGAGGGAAGAGAACAATGCCAATGGAAAAGGGAGTGGAGTGTGGACTGAGCAATGTTCCTCTAAACACAAGTTCAATTTTGTATCAAGTTCCCAGGAGTACTGGGAAATATAAAAGTAGTGTTCAGCCTTGTGATACACTGGTCTTCCTTCCGCAGAGAATAATGCTGCAGAATTTTCTGATAAGAAATTGTGGTAGAAAAGCCTAGTGAAATTAAGACAACATAGTTTTGTCCTGAAGTCACCCAGGTGAGATCATCCCCTGGCAGGATGCATGGTACTGACCTCATCCTGCTGCCCCATGGTAACCACCATCAGTGCTCTGTTCTCACCTAGGATTGTGAGGCAAAATAATCAATGATGGTATTTATCTTCCTGTAAACAAACACTCTATCAGAAGAGACAAAGCCTTAAAAGGGGATTTACCATGGTTACAATACACACTTGCAAGCATCCGCAGAGAAAGAGATGGAGAAGCATAGGATATGATCTAGGGAAATCAAGTAATTTTATCCAGGCATCCATCTGACTGCAGCACATCAGCAGGCAAAATACCTGAAACAGGCACAGGCAGCTCTTCAAGGGTTCACAAGACTATTTGTAACATATGTGTCTGAAGATCTCTTGGGGTCCCATGATGAAAGTTTTCTTCTCAAATGTAAAGGGGAGGTAATTTTTCCATTTTTCTCTAGGGGTTATCCCTAGGGCAGGCATGCAGAGACCATCCAGGTTATCTTCTCAGGAAACTGTCCAGCTTCCAAACATCATGGCTCCAGGATTGTCTGGGCCAGGAGCTGATCCAAAACTCATCCATAGGAGGGGCTTTTCGATTAGGAACCAGGTCACAAATCATAAGCAATCTGAAGGTCACAGATGAAAGGTGATCAAGAACTGTTGGATCAAAACAGTTGGATCACTTTTGGTTTAAAAATCTCACCTGGGACGTCACAACCATAATGTAAGGTGTGTATCTTGAAAGAAGGGATGAAGGGATTTTATATAACTTTTTGAAAGGGTTGTTACATCATTTGTGAAATAAACATTTAGAAAAAACCCAAAAAACCAACAAACCAACCCAACAAAAAAATGACAACTGATCATCAGCATATTATTTGTAGAACAAACCAGATCTAAAAAACTTGTGGGCATCTACATTTTGTAACTCAGCCTCTGTGTTCAGAAGAAACAATGCAATAGCCGTCTGTATCCAGGCAGCTTCTTTCACTTGGCAGTAAAGGATCGTAAGGTCTCGGGAAGCCAAGGTGCTGAATCCCCCCTGGGACCTATGCTGCAGGAATGGAGGCTTCACATAGCTTAAATAAAAAGGGAGGGAACAGGACAAAGTGGCGATTGCTTGAGATCTCCCACAAGTGCTGAGAGAACAGAGCGTGTTTCGATCCAGGGAAGTCAGCTACCTCTTCATGCTTTGGGTAGGAACAAGAAGACTACTCCCCAGAAGGTTAACTAGTAGGACTCCACTGTCATTGCATGTGAATGGCATGTAACTGGTGACACTTTCCTCTTTCCCAGTAAGCATGTTGGAGCATTAACACTGCATCGCTGAATTTTTACACACTTACACACACTATTTGAAAAGCAAATGGGCCACATTTTAGTTCTTATCCCCAGTTCCTGTGGAGCAGACTGGTATGAGACAACACACACAAGAATTGACCTTTGCTGTAGAATGAGACCCCTTGCAGAAGGGGAACACAGAGTGCAGCACACTCACACAGCTGGGGAGAAACTGAGCTCCTGTGAACAGGCGGGCTCTTCTGAACTGAGGAAGAGACTGGATGGCAGCTTTTAGGCAGTGTTGCCAGTGAGAGGAAGCCATGCATCAGTAGGAAGAAATGCTACCTGCTGTCATTTGATTCCTGCTTTCTGGAAAACAAGACTTTTCATTCCTGTAAGATAAACAAACAGAACAACGTAGGGCTCTGTTGTCTACCTGTTTTCCTAATAGCTTTGTTGCTGCTGGTTGGCATGCTACTTGGATCAAAGACTGGGAACAAATATTTTCCTGTCTTCACCCAGCAATGTTATCATTAAAAATAATCAAGAACCACTCCCCACCTTCCTTCCCCACCAGGGAAGGTTTTGCATCATGCCCTTCCTGCACTGAGTCAAAAGGCAGCAGCAATCTCTTCTGTGTATATTTCCAACAGCTGCTAATGCCATAAGTCAAACAAAAAGGCTGAAACTCTATCTAAAAAAAAAAAACCAAACCCAGATAATGTGAGGCTGGAAGAGTATTTGAGAACACGGGATGTGAGTTTCCCAACAGTTCTGACTTTCTTTTCTAATTGGTTCTTACTGCCATCTCATTATTTACTCAGGGCAGGTCTATGTGGGATGAATTAAGCAGTCTGTGTCACATCACCAGCCCAGCTAGCTTCCTGAATATTCAAATGCAAAATAAAATCAGCCTCTTGAATAAGTGCACTAGAAAGTGTCTGATATTAAATATCTCTTCAGAACCTTGTTCTACTTGAAAACCAGTCACCCCTTTACTCCTGTCAATTAATAGATTAGGAGAGACCTGACATGGCTGCTGGTAATTCTATTTAGCTTGTGGTGTTTAGCGGATATGAAAAACATAGTCAGGCCATGAAAGGTAGTATGAAAGCCACTGTCACTGTTTGCCAGCCTGTCTCTAACAGAAAGGCAAAGTTCAGTTGTCCATCTGTCATCTACAGCATATGGGCTTTTGAGAAAAATCAGTGTTAGGACTTCACTGAGAAAGAGATTTGCAGGGTCCAGCATTTACACCCCATTTAACAATTTCCCTACCAGTGCTCATTTTCTTTGCATATTTTGAGGGCTGAGTAAGCACTCAGGACACTGTCATGGTCAGTGATTTATCACCCAGCAACTCTGCAACTTCCATGTACAATTGTAATCTAAAACATATACCAGCAAAATACACCTCTTCAAGCATGCAAGTTTTGATGCAATAGCCATTTGCCTTCACATGCCACATCAAAACCAGCTGTCCTAGTGATTGCTGTCCTGATCTGCATGTTGAAAATCTACCCTGAAGATAAGCCAGAAATATTCTCTGATCCCTTTGCTGCAAACTGTCACAAGCCCAACCCTCAGGCTCCACATAGAACTTTACATTTTAGAGGATCAGTTCTCCTTGAACTTCTTCTCCAACATGATTAAGCAATGCTATTTGAATACTGGAGAACCACCTGGAACATATGAGACCTGCAAGCCTGTATTACCTACATTAAATTTGTAATGTGATCATCTGTGCTCTGCTGAGCCTGCTGAGATACTGAGAAGATACAAATAACTTCGAAGATATGAGTAACTAGGAAGAAAATTGGCACAACAAAAAAACACAGTTGGTATTTTACATCCTACACCTGGCACAACACTGTCAGCGGGAACTGGAAAGGATTGTGGAAAAATGTGTATAGTAAGAATAGTCTGTATTAGAAATTAATGTGGAAAAATAACATCAGTCTTACAATGGCAGCTGACAAAACAGCAGGTTAAGCCTGGCTACATTTTTAGGGAAATACATTTTCTAGGAAGACAATACAAACCTCTTGAATATGAAAACACCTTACTGCAAAAAACCAAAAGTGCATTTTAAATGTTCCCCTTGTCTAATAGGAGAATTTTCCTGTAATTTGAAGCCTTGTCTTCTTCTACAGAACTAGAAAATCAGAGCTGTTTGACTAGAGTTCATCTGGTTGCTAAACAACTGATAATTGATCTTCTCTGGGTTTCAGTAATGTGTGCTTTAAGCAGTGAGCTTGGAACCTTTCTGTTTGAAAGACCAATCCTGAATATTATCCAGGTACTTTAAATAGAAAAAAAAAAAAAACCAACAACCCCAACTTAAGAAAGAAAATAAAGACAGATTTACTGATCAAAATGTGTGGGTTTTATAAAAAAAGTTTCAAAACCATAATGGCATACGAACACAATTCAGATTGCTTCTATGGGCTGAAAATTTCCACCAGGTGCCAACAAGCTGAAGTTCACGCTGTTAAAAATATTAATTCTAGTATTAATAACATTTGGTGGAATGACGATAAAAGTCCAATCACCACATGCCACATCCAGTTTTTACTTACTTTACTTGCTTTACTTAGTTTGAGGTCTACTCTGAGTTTTAAAAACCTCCCCTTCTTTAAATATGTCTTTTGGATTCAACCTACTTGCAATATTCAACTACTGCCTCAGTCACCATCGAACTGAGCATTTGTTCAGTGTGCTCGAGAAAACCCAACAGACTATTCCATGATGGTTATGACAGAGAATACTAAAGAAGTCCAAATATCTGATAGAGTAAATTAAGTCTATAAAATGTTGCAATTAATGCATGATTTAAAGACCTTAAGTCAGTATTGTGCAAAGCCCATTTTAATAATATTCCTCTGAGGGAGGGTTGCAAATGGTAGTGCCCCAGGAACAGTTGTGGATACTCTCAAATTATTTTTTGAAAGCCTGGAACTAATTCCTAGTTTATACAATCTATCAAGCCTTTTATTTTTGCCAAATAGATTTCCTTAATAGTAACCTGAGCATTATACACAATTAGAACTGGAATCGGCTTCAGTTTTGGTTTAAAAGTTTTCACAGTTACTGGCAAAATTTAAATCTCTCTTTGCCTGGCAAAACAAACATAATTGAGTTTTCCTCTTTTCCTCTCAACTACTACCAAGCATATCCAGGTTTAACATAGATATGAAATATGTGAGCCATAAAACCCATTGTACAGAGTACACACTAATACCAAGAGTTAGTAGAGGAGAGCAATCAATAGCTCAAAGGTAGCTTTCATTGTTAATCAAGAGCTGCACACACCTCCATTATGATATTCTGCTCTGTGTTGTCAATTTTTTCTCAATGGGTTATTTTTGAAGAGAGGTTCAGCTACGGAATTTCTTAAGGGATAGATCTGAAACCACTTGCAGTTTCAGGTACACTTGGGTGACAACCTCAGTGCCCTTCCATGTCCAGAAGTTTCTGTATTAGCACTGTGAGATCCTCTCATTCTTCTCCATGGCATTCATGCAATGTGAAGCAATCTGGGGGGTGTTGTTATCCAAGTCATTTGTAACACCCTGCATCCCTTTCTATACTTTACCAAGTGCCTCAGATCTTGTACAAACTTCAACTCTGAGTACCCTCTGTCTTTGAGAAGTTTTGAGTGCAGGAAGACCACTTTGGGAAGGCTTGTCATCTTGAAGAAGAAATTCTATCTGTGGCTCATGCAGAAAAAATTGTAACATTTCGATCTATCTGGGATGATAGAAAAACAGGAAAACATTTTAATCCACATAATGGCTTTGATACTTCTTAGATTTTGAGAAGGCCTTGGCATTATCAGTCAGAGGTGTTGTGCTGGTAGTTGGCAATGTGGTAGCACAGGAGAGGATTGCAGGAAAGGAGATTTATTCATCCCACTCTGCTTGTTCCTGGAAGAAACTGGCAACTCTTTTCCCAGATTTTTCTGAGTTCTCTGTTACAAGACCACGGAGAACCTATGTATCTCTCTTTAATCTTTGTAGGAAGTCTGTTCAGGAGGAAAACATCTAGGGCCATGCTATTTTCACCTGAGCTATATATTTCCACCATATATTGGGTACTTGCAGTGTGTTTGACCTTGTGAGTTTAATTTTCAAGTATTTGACCCTGCTGCCTTAGTGATCTGTAAGAACAGCTACATCATGGAATTTCCTAGACCTTTTTATAATGAAATATATGTGTGTGTATATGTATAAACACACAGAGAAAGGAGCTCAAAAATTAGGCCTTTTGAGCTCCAATGACTTGTTAACAAAGTCAAGCTGCATGACCATATTTCAGATTCTCAGACTCTTTGACCACTCATGTGTGCACCCAAGTGCTCCAGTTGCTGGCAGAATTGCAAAGGAGGGAAACCCATTGGAAATCCACTGACTCCCTTTGCAAAATCAGCAGTTAAGAGCCTGTAAGAAATTCCTCTTTCCCATAAAGGAAATCTTAAACCTAGCTTCTCAAACTGTGGCTCAACAAGACATTTGTTCAGGGTTATTTGGAGGCTAAGGTGTTCCAGCCGCATCACAACACCCACAGCCCCTGTTGAGCTGACAGCACTGTTCACAGGCTGTGTTGAGACCTGAAGAGCTGATTGGGCTTTGCAGGGGCAAACATTAGAAGCTACAGCATTTTCCTGGCCCATTAAAAAGAGCATTGTCCAAAAGCAGCAGTCCTGGTGCCACCAGGAGTGGAAGGGCAGGGGGAACATGCAAAAGTGTATGGGCTTGAACAAGTGTTTAGGACCAGGAAGTACAGCTGGGTGCCAAGCTCTGCTGCACTCAGGACACCACCAGGCCACTGCAGCAGTTTATATCACCTGTATCAAGCAGGAGATACATTCACATTGCCTGAACAAACTAAAATGGTGTTAGGTCATAGAGAATTAGAATTCAAAGCACTGTCTGCTATCGTACACAAAGTAATAATTTCCCTGTGCGAAGGAACTTATGCAAATACAGGAGGTGCCATGACCCTTTATAAGAAAAGATTTAAAATGTACCAGCACAAGAGTGCCAATATAATGACTTCAAACTGGTGCTTCACCCACATAAAATGACTTTGTTTTTAAAAAAATAAAATGCACTTCAAAACAAAATGGTTATCCCACTAGGAAGAAAAGGTATAAAGCCCAGGACTAGGGTCTTTTAGCAAGTCATTCCTCCCCATAAATACTACTAAGTTTGAGTATTTCTGCAAAATCCCTTCACATTTTAAGTTGATGTTCACTGTACGGGTGAGACATTCCCAAATACATGTGTGGTCTTTGTAACTATGCATTTGACTAGCATTGCTCATGCAAAATTAACTGGGTTTGCATGCCACGTGATTTTCAAAGTCACGATGTAGATAAAGCAAAAGCAGGCATCACTGGAACACTTATCAGTTTGCTTCTCGCTGGGGAAAGTTCTGTGCCAAGAATCTAATGCCTATTTTAGCAAATAATGTCGTTCAACAAATGCCTCTGTAAAGGACAGCAAGTGGTGCTGAGAATGCAAAGTCCTCGATATAAACCCTTCATAACTTTTACTTAAGAAAATTGCTGCTTTGATGCAGTGGACTGAGTGTGTTAGGTAGGCTCCCGGAGTGCCTCTTCTCACAGGCTTCAGGAAGCAGCTTAGTTTTCACCTGAAGTGGAATTGATTTTATGTGTCACTCCCCGATACCAACCAAAACAAGGGAAGTGAAGACAGTTGGAAGATTTGCTTCAAAAGCACAGTCCTGCATCTAACAAAAACCCTGCAGACTAGACACCATCCACAGTATAAGAATGCAAGAATAATTTTGTAAAGAAAATAAGTTCAGCCTTTTTCCTGTTCTCTGTCCCCTTCATGATTTTATATTAAACACCTGTTCAGTTTTATACATGAGATACAGGTTCAAACTTTCTGTTTAAAGTTAAAAATCATGTTAAGGCTGATAAAGTCCAGAAAAATTGAGCATGGAAGAAAATAGTAATTTTGAGAAGTCAGCTGAGCTGGGAGTTGTGTTTAATAAAACAGTAACCTAATGCCAGCTTTTGCAACAATGTTCCCATTCAGAGATATTAAAATTATTTTTTAAAATTCTGAGTCTTTTTTTACCTACAAGAAAAGTAGACAAGTCCTAGAAAGACAAAGTGGTACGAGCAGATCAGAGGCAGAGGAAGGAGCAAATTCAAACCTTTAAGCTTCCCGTGGTAGCTCCGTCTGCACTGTGCATGAAGGACAACAGTGCGTGAATAAAATGACCCAACAGGAAATGTTCCAGGTTTTCTGCACGTAAATGATTGCTGCTTCAAAACCAATGGATGATGGATGCTGAAAATAGCATTTGAATCTTCATCTTTGTTGTGTCAGGCACACACTGACCCAAACAGCTAGTGAGGAAAGAGATTTGCAACAACTGTCATCCACTGCAAGCAGCCAAAGTGTGACTTCTTCCAAGAGGAAGGAAATCAGTAGGAAAAAAACAGTACTTCTTTGATGCGATCTTGTTGTACACAAACAAATGCACATGAAATTTGGCTCCCCTAAGTGCTGTAAGGCAAGCTGTACATGTCTTTTTGAGTAAAAATTGTTTTTTAATGCCCTCCTCTCTCTGCTTCTGTGGTATTTTCTTGCTGACAGTCACCCACACTTCCAAAACCTGTGTTGCCATGTGCTTCCTCCTCTCCATCCCTGCTACTCTGCCTTTCAGCATCTGAGTTATTCCCCTTCACTCTTCCCAACAGCAAGACACAAGGAGCTCACAAGAGACACTATGTCCTCAGTCACAGTTTGGGTGACTGGAGCAGCATCTCTTCTACAAGGTTAAATGTTGCAGAGAAAATTCAGTGGTGACCTGCAGGACACACAGCAAGCTCAGCAAGGGTGCTCAGAAATTTTAGAATCAAAGAATCATTATGGTTGGAAAAGTCCTCCGAGATCATCAAGTCCAACCTTCAACCAAATACTACCAAAGCCACTAAACCATATCATGAAGTGTCACATCTACTCATTTTTTGAACACTTCCAGGGATGGCGACTCCACCACTTTCCTGGGCACCCTGTTCCTGGACTGTGCTGAACAATCTTTCTATTCTCCAGAAGTCATTATACATCTTTGTGTGACCAAACATTGTTTTTACTTATCTGGATTGTTTTACTTTATGGTAGAATTAGGATTCCATAAAAATTGGTTTTGACATAAGTTTGTAGCAAGCTCCTTTTTTTTTCCTGCTAAAAAAATAAGATTATTAAAATGCTTCCTGGAATCTGTCTGACATGTCTAGGGCAGAGGTTGAGCATAAAGTCTAAGTTTGTCCATCACAAATGTTTCCCAGCTAGATTTTAGGCCTTCTGTATATTCTATAGGAATTTTGCTTAACAGGAATCTGGGAAGGAAAACTGCTGCACTGTTTTTTAATTTGGAATCCTCTGAGAAAATACTTCTCTTGGTTGATTCACTGGTGAGTAAGCAATCATCACAGAGGAATGTAAGCATCGGGCTTTCTCTCAACTACACGTTAATATTTCTTGCTGCCTTTTCCACCAAGTTAAGCTTGCTTTGCTTTGTTTCCTCAGACTATCTCAGCGAAATGGCAGTATATCATCTTTAGTTCATGACTGCGTTGCTGGACTTCAGAGCTGACTCAGAATAAATTTTTGCAATCCTCAAGGAGGATTCCCGTGCTCTCCTTACTATTGTTCAGTATCCGGCTTTAAATAGGGCCAGGGCTCCCATCACCTGTGACTGCATATCAGACAAGTTGGTAACTTAAAGTCAGAAGGTATCAATGACTTTGAAGACAAGTGGCATCTGTTTGATTCCTTAGACCAGACTGATTTCAGGAAAGGAAAATTTAAAGCAGAAATTTGCTGTCTAAAAGCGGTATCTACTGTAGCGTGCTAATATATTTGTTGAGCCATCTTTCATGTATGTAATTGGGCAGCTTGTGAGGGCAGCTATACTGCCTCCACTGTATATAATGGACAATACTGCAAGAAAAAATACCCAAGAGTTCTAATTTCTTGCCATACAAAATAGTCTTTTAAGGCCTCAGCATAAATATTTGTAAGATACCAAAATACACTTAACTTAAATTGGAAATGTTTGTTCTGTACGTTATTTAAAAAAAAAAAAGAAAACAAAACAAAAAACCCAAACAACCCACCCCACAAATCTGCTAACGTGATATCCTTTGGGTAGGAAAAGTGACCCAGGGTGTACAACTGGTGTGTGTCAGAACATTCGTTTTATGCATTTATGCATCTTACTGAAGTAAGGGAAGAGGAGACTTCTTGGAGACAGAAGAATTTTGGGTGGGCACAGATTTTGCAGCTGATAGCTTGTAGCATGGTGCAGCCTGTGCTTGGAAATTCCATGGATATTGAAAGCCAGGGTAGGTCTGACTCTTCTATGAATCTCTCTTGATTCTTACAGTGAACATGAATTCTTACAGTGATTAACACAGACATGTCCAATGATAGCTGGGTCTGGGATTATCTGGGGTTTTTCCCTCGCCCCCAATAAGGACAGTTCTTCAATATGAGTTCTAAAGATAGTGTAAAGGTTAAATTGACCACTGTGGATATGCATATCCCAATCTGTTTTCACTAATTAGGCTTTGAATAACACTTTTCAGTTAAACAAGTAAAACTCTAAGTTTAGACCAGACCTGGGTTAACAAAGGGGTTTTTGGGGGCTTAAATAAAAAGCTTCAAAAAAGGAACTTACGCACAAAAAACTTGACACAATTTTTCATCCTCTCGCCCCCCTAAAAATAAAAAAAGGAGAGTGTCTGTGTGTTATCAGAGGTGCCATGCCAGAGGTTTCTACTGGTTAGGTGTAAATGACCCCACAGTGGCCACTGTTTTGTGGGATTACTTTTCATTCGGTTTAGCTGAAAACGAATTGGGGCAGGAGTGACCCAGCTGGCAGCAGCCAGTTGCACCTTGACCCAGCTGTGCTTTAAAATCACAGCACTGGGTAGGAAATCCAGCTTTGCTGGCTCTGCCTAAGTGAGACATTCTTCCCGAGCAGCCAGGTGAGGCAGGCAGAGCACACTTCATTACAGAGCTGACAAGAGAAAGCAGTAATTACATGAGCACGAGATCTATTACCTGACCGTTGTACGATGAATCTAAGGTGTCATGCGGAGCGAGGCAGTCCATTAATTTTCCATTCCGCCGGCAGCCCAGGTGCACCAGGTCTCGGCAGTGAGCATGGCAGGTGTACTTGCAATCTTAAAAACCCACACACGGACACCAGGGGAAAAAAAAAAAAGAAAAGGAAAAAAAATTGTATTTAGAAATGAGGTTGCTGCAGGCAGAACTTAGGAGTGAGACACATCCTCATTTGCTACGTGACCTCGGAGAAATAACCACCTCTCCAGTGGGTTTCCCCACCCATCTAAAAGATAATAATAGCTACACAGTACTGGAGATGTAAATTCACCGGAGCGAAGGTGACACTGCCGCACACCTCCCAGTGTCACACTGACAGGCCTGCAGTGGAGCAGGTCTTTAGTTAGATCAGGGCTGCCTCAGTGACATGGTCTTACAAAAGGTCCGTGCCACAAGCTAGGTATTAGATGTTGCGATGTAAGCACAAAAGGGGCAGTGCTCACAAAAGATGCAACATTTTTTACCTACAGACAAAAAATTCTGCCCACATAGAATTACTGCTACATGGTTTGCCAGGTTTTAATCTCTAGGTGCTCTTAAGAATATACACATGAATACTGAAAGCAGAATGAGCGGCTTATCTGAAGCCTAATTATGCTGGTAAATCACATAGTTGCCCTCAGTAACAATTCAGAAATTTCACTTGCTGGCTATAAAAGTCAACTAAGATGCCTATTGGAAATGTAAATTCATTATAACAGAGGCAGATGACCCCATCTCTAGTAAGAAATAGATAATTCATACACCCTCTAATCTCAAAGAAAGAATCACTTTAAGAGTATTTGCAAAAACCAGCTTGTATTTGCTTTGAAGCCCTGTTGTGTTTGCTGGTTTTCTGTGTGAGTTGGGCAGAGTTCACGATGCCATCTTTGTCTAGTACTGAATGTCACTTTCTATTTTTAGGTTTTAAATTGCTTATAATTTTGCCAAAGAGCAACCACTTGTACTTCAATTTTCCATGCTGGGGAACATCACGCTGTTTGTTTTAGAACATTTCAGCTAAAACAATTCAGCCACTTCCAAGAATGACTTTTGGAGGAAATGTTTTCATTTTCTCTAACTACACTACACTTACATTTTTTTTGGGTTTTTTTGGTTGTTATTATTGTTACAAAGCTTTACTCTTTCAAGATTTATAGCAAAATATGAATTCTGGATGGGCTTTTTTGTTCCCTGATCAGCCTCTCCAAAATTTCAGTTTCCCTTATGTTTGATTAGATTCCCATTACAGTTCCTGAAAGATAAATTCTTGAACTTTCCCATTTCCAATCCATATTCATCAGTGGTGTTATGGGGCAAGACAGTAGAGTGGTCCCTGAAATGCTGTTCCTCTTGGCTAGGGACTGGATCTTGAATGTGAAATCCCTGTACCATTAGATCATTCAAAAGTAAAAATTGTAATGTGGATAAAGTGTAAACCTGCAATTGCATTTCTGTGCCTGATACAGAATTTATGCTACACTTGCATTAAGGCAAGAGTGGTTGCATTTATTTGGCACAAAGTCGACCTGTCAAAACCTTTTCAACGTCAGTGGCTCAGAATAGTGAGTCCATCCTGGATCAGCACTCCGAGGCACATAACTGGCATGTTTCTGATCTTGAACCAGACTGACTACATCACAACAACTGCATCACAATAACATCACTGTATCTCAAGTCACACTTCTCTTGAGACATCAGCAAATAGCTTCCAGCTAATTATGGGTTACAAAGGACCCTGTTGCAGTATAAATCAAAGCACTGGAAAAAGACTCAAACTCTCTGAAACAGTCACTGTATTTAATGAAGTATTTGAAAAACATGAAGTGAAACAGTGAGAATTCTATGGGAAAAAAAATTTTAAAATTGTTTAGGCAGCTGCATGGTGCACAGGAGAAATGATATCTGTCCCTGCATCCTTGTGTGAAGCTGGCAAGCCATGTCAGGCTTGCTCCAGTTGCTGCCCAATTTCTCCTGGATTCCACATTTGAGTTCCTTTATCCAATTTTCAGTAAACATGGAGTATTCCCAACTGCAACTGAAGTCAGGGAGAACTGTGCTTTTGTCCCAAATGAGGTTTTCCCAGGGCTCTCCCATAAGACACAATTGAAAAGCCAACAGGAATAAATAAAATTCAGAGCCATTGTTCATCAGGTGAGGGAACAGGGCAGCTCCATGTGAAAACCAGAATGGGAGCACTAAATTAAAAATTCCATTACAATGCATAAGCAAAAGAAGGTCAAATGAAAGTAATATTTTAATTTCTTTTTTCCCCCTTAATTTCTGAGTTCTTTACTTTGAAGTTCAGTTACTTTCTTTAGAAAAAATGCTTATGAGATTGCACTGTATGTCCACCTTTCAATTCTCCTCCTGTAGTTCTGACAGAGCTGACCATTTCAACTACAAATTGTCTAAAAGCTAATTAAGTTTTATGAAATTTATCTCCTGGCTAAAGGAGGGAGACCCAAACACCCACACTCAGGGCAAAGCTGGCAAAATTCAGCCATTATGCCATTGTCTGGCAGTGTCTGGACAACCAGCTACCGCACTGCACCTGCATGGTGAGGAGGTTATGGGGAATGTCCTACAAATCTGTAGGACACCAGGGTTCACTGATTTTCCAACTTCCTATGACCACACAAATGTATGTACTGAGCATGCACCAATTCACAAATAATGTTAGGAAAAAAATCTGTTAGCTAAACGGTGTTCTGAAACAGGATTACTTATTAAGTTAGGAAACATTATCTCTCAATGCTATTTTGTTTGTCATTTATATTCATTTTAATTTGTGAGACCATAATGTTATTTGCAAGACAAGCCCATAACTTCCACCTGGCTATTATAGGCATAATTACAAAAAATGTAAAAGCTTCATCTCTAAAAAAGCTTCTTCTCTAAAATTCTTTCCATCTTAAAATAGATTTTAACGTACTCTTTATAGGTTTAATAAGCAAGATCAGAAAAAGGATGTTTTTTTTTCCTAAAACAGTGGATCTGTGTAAGCTCTTATCATATGTGTTTTAGCTTTAAATACGTTATTTCATCCCAATTGTGGCACACAATGTTTCACACAGGTCCAGAAAGCATCAAATTAAAAAAATACTCTTTTCTAGTAATCCTTTGCTGGAACACTCCCAAAATTTCCATGAGTTCAAAAAGTATCTATAATTCTGGAAAGACTGTTTTTGTCATCAGATCATGGATTGCCATATCATTTCAGCTTGGAAAACAATCAGCTCTTTCCTGATATGGTCTGAAATGAATCCTGTTCTTTGAAATCAGAGCTCTGGGAGCTTTAACTTAGCACATTTAATAAAAGAGTTCAATGACATCTAGAAAAGCTAATAGTTTTATTTTACTGATGTTCAGACTGTCATGTGCACTGAATTTATTTATGAAAGTGATGCATCAATGCATATTGAATATGCATAATTGTCCCAAATTATTAGGAAATGCAAAGTAAGTATCTATTTATTAAACATATAAATATTATGCTTTAGAAGTTTCATTGTCAACTACTGAGACATAATGAAGCACCTTAAGATTTATTATTCTATTGCAACAATGGCTTGAATAGAATCGTAGAAAAAATAACTTATATTATCGCAAGAAATCAACACTACTCCCATCCTGCCCTCATAGGGGTAAAGCTTCAACACATTGATTTTACATGAACGGACCCTACCTGATGTTTGGGTTTTCGTCACCCAAAATTTGATTTTGCCTGTTAGCTTGTAAATAGCTGCTCCCATAACCGATTTGCTCCAGGGCAGGGCAGCAGAAGGCAAGCAAGGAACAGGCAGGAACCCAACAGATGCTCCAACATTAGACACTAGTAACTGAGTATTATTAAATCAGGCAGAGGCAGGCAGAGCCTCAATAACAAAGTGTCTCTATCCTGCTCTGGGTCTTCCCTGCCTAGAAAATGTGTGATTTCATTTCAGAGGTGGCCCAGACAAATTTAACTTCCAAATGGATGTGCAAAATATATGTTGTGCCTGAGTAACTGAAGCAGATGAAAAGTTCAAAGCCAAATTTGTATTACCTTTGCATTATTTATCAATCACAGTAAGACCGAAGAAGTCTTTATTAGAAAGTGTGAGGAGGATATATAACTTGGTCCTGCTACTGTGTTGGGAAGTCAGCAAGCAAAATCATCTTCACATAGGAGCCTGTGGCTTGGTTCCCAGCAATCACGAGAGTTTACTGCTGTGCTTGCTCTATGGAAACTATGCCTGTAAAGCATCTTGGAAAAGTTATTCAAACTATGTAAGGTGCTTAGTGCTTTAATTTTTAATTCATTTTCAGCCAGCAGGTCACAAAAGGAAGGAGAATGAAGTTCAGCAATATTTCTCCTGCAAGGCAGAACTGAACTATGTTATTTCTACAATACATTGATATCAGCATGTCACGTTTCAGTTTATGCTTAATATATCATGTATAGTTCTCTTTTTTCCTGATGCTCAAATGTCTACATTCTAGTTTGGTGCTAAGGTTGCTACAAAGATCTTTTTTAACAGTTTCACTTGAATCTGTAATGGACTGAGAAACCTATATGAATAAAAAACCTTCAGAAAGCTCTAAGCACAGCTACTAGGAGATGGAGATCTGCTGTAACATCAGTTTTATCTCTATGAAATACTCTTTATTTCTGCTGTTTTTTTAATCTGTTAGTCACACTTAACATTAGTCTGAGGTTAAAATAAAGTTCTAACTGTATTTCCCAAACACTGATTTTTAAGGGCTCACTATTATTACAGATAAGACATGATTTCTAAGGTCCTTATGGCCATGCTTTCCCTGCAGGGATCTCTGTGTGTATTTTGTGCTCCTTCCCTGTTGTGGAGCTACACAAGGCTTAGATCAGATTGTGGTCCAGCAAGCCCACGTCTTCCAAACTCCTGTAAAGCTGTGACTATCCACAAGTACCACTTACGGTCTTTTGCTGTGTCTCTGTGGACTCTGCTTTCAATAGGCACAATAGCCATTCACAGCCACAGGTTATGAGGTCCATTTTGGGATACACACTTCCCATAGAGAGGAACTTCTATCATTTTCCCAAGCACAGAAAGACCATAGAACTGGCTTAACTTGCTGCCTAGGGAAATTCTCCAAAAGCACTTGAACTGCAACCCTATCTGTAAGTGCCACAGCCCCATTCAGTGTCACGAACCCTGGCCTGGGAACAGGCTAAGCTCCTGTAACAGTCTCTCTTAGGAGCTACTCATGGTGATCGAGATAAAATTAATCAGAGTGCCTATGGCACAGACCTGCAGAATCATGAGTTGCATATATTTGGACCTCAGAAGAGGAAAAGTGCTTTAATCAAACAGTACAGGATCCAACACAAATGCTTGCGGTGTTTTTGTTTGCCAAGTGTCTTACCAAGCTGGAATTTGGGTACTGCGCAAAAACCCCGCCGTATTACTCACCAGTTTCAGATTCAGAGTTTTTAGATAACAGTTTATCTATCATCTAGGCAGGCAACCACCTGACTTTGCCACATCCGAAGGACATTACATTTGCAAAGCAGGAGGGAGTGATCAGCCTTTTGGTGAGAAGGAAAGAAGACTCTTCCCTGAGTGAATCACTAACTCAGAACTCCAAGGGAGGCCCAAAGAAGAAAAGAAGGTATAAAAATCAGCAACATGCATGAACTTGGGACTGTTTGATATCCTTGCTGCCTGGGAAGTCATGCTATCTGCATGCAAGATGGCAAATAGTTGGTCAATACAAAAATTCAGCTTCCCAACTGCAAAACAGGATACAATGTCAGGTATTTTAGATGAAACAGCCTAAATTGCTTTTTTTTTCAGTTTCTGCTGCTGGCACCTCTATAAACCTCTAAAATCCTGTGGTCTATTTTGGATCTTTTAAATAATTTTTATTTTTTTTTATGAGCTTATGTTAGCCTGGTTTGTGCCAGATGGTTTGCTAGATAACTGGTAAACACCAAGACACATCTGTTCTGTGTCACTGCCATCCTCAGGCAGGGGGAGGTGGTGAGGCAGGCTGGCCAGGGCTGGCATCCCAGGGCAGCTCACCAGCCGTTCTGAGAAGTGGAAGGAGACATTGCCATCTAGCTGCACATTGGAAAACTGGGAGGTAGGTGTTTGCATGGATGAAGCATCTCTGAGAGAGAGAGAGCACTGCTACCCAGGTAAGCTTGTTGGCAGCTGCCACAGAGAACGTCCCTGACTGAGGGAGGATTGTCCACTCCTGGTGCCAGTGATTGTAAAAACCATGAGAAAGGTCAACGATTCAGCTACTGAAATCTACACTCGTTCTCAGATGCTTCAATGTCCCTGAGCACCTGGCCCTAAGTGACATAGGAGCATAAATCCCATTGATTTACTCTGGAGTATTTATGAATTAAAGGCAATTTAATTGGTTGGTAAAGCTTGTTTGTATTTTTATCAATGTGACAGCAATCAAGTCTTCTCCCTCCTTCAGTGCTTGCCAACAGGATCCAGCTAAGACTTGTCACAGAAGACTCTTGCACAAACCTGGGATCCTACATAACTTATAAACAGACTTCTGCTCCTGAAACCTACACCTCTTTTGGCCAGATACTGCTCTGTGTACAGTCCTGTTTACAGCCACCACTCCCACAGAAACAGAACACCCAGTGTTTGCCAGACCACCCTGAAATAATCACAAAATCTGTTTGCAAACAAGGCTGAAAATATTTACTTCATTCAATCAACATAAGGGTTAAAACATAAACTTGCAATAGTGGAAATGCTTTAAAAACAAAAGCACAAGACAACAAAATACAAGCAGAGGTTATATTTATTTCTCATAATCTCCTCTATATGTTTCAGCATCACAGCTGGCTGGAGAGCTGGACCACATCCCCTCCTCAGGCTATGCCATGGCTATCGTGATTTTGGGAGCTGGTAGATACGCCAATTTCTGGGAGGCAGACTGAGAGGTACACGGCTGAGCTCTCCCTCCCCAGGAAGCCTGAAATGCCTCCTCCCTGTAAGGGCTCCCCTGGAGCTCCTGGGCACAGGAACATCAAAATGCCAGAGTGTGAGGGAAAGGAGAGATCTCGTTTCTCCTTTAGTCCTCTTGATATACACACATCTGTGGCATTCTTTAGTTTCTTTATCTTCCAGGCTACAGCCTAAGAAGCAACTTCCTTGGGCTGATTGCATTGCTTTTGCCCTGAGCTTTCAGACTAAACATGAAATAATGAAACCATGAAAAGAAGGTTTCAATCAAGCAAGCTTCTCCTCCCCTTGTACCTGGATAGTTTTCTGAGGTGCCTTTTTAGGGACTCTGTCATCTAACAAAAACCTTTAGATAACCTTAAGATTTGGTGGATTTTTTAAATACACTGTACAACTGCAATTCCTACTGCCTCCCAGAGCTCCACATGTGAGGATGGTGAGACCTGGTAAGATTCAGCCTGTTAATAAATGCAAAAGCTGACAAATCGTAGCCACACTTTGTAGCAAAGGCAAAGGGAATGACTAAGTGCTCAGCTCCTGCTAGCACCTTTCCAGAGACGAGACCTCAGAGAGACAACGGCTCGTTCTGGCCAGCAGACAGAGCCTATAGCTCCTACTTCTCCATGCCAGATAGGGGTGGGGAGGCCAAATTCTTCTGTGCAGTAACTTCAAACAACGAATTAGAGACCAAGCTGGGACGATACCTTGACATATCACCATGTCTATCCTTTCATGACAAACTTCAGAGAGTGCTTTTTGTATTCTTGACCCAGTGAACCGCACACTCATCCCACAGGCTCATAGGCTGTGGAAAATCTGAGAGACCTGGATAGTGGCAGGCTTTACTGACTACATGTACCAGTGACAAAACCACAGTATCACACAGGAACTGTGTTTCCTATTCAGTTCAAGAGCAAAAGGATTGTGTTTCTGGAAAAGAAAATAAATCTTATTCTTCATTTCTGATGTTAAACTACAGTGAAATTATGCCACAGACACAAAAAAAGTGCCCTGGAGATAAAATCCTAGATTTGACCTGCCCTAGAAATCAATTTAAAATAATTTATTTACATTTGGTTTCCCACAGAACTATTAATTCTTCCTTTTAAGCTTACTTGTGCAAGACCGCAGTAGTTGTTAGGTATCTCTACATATCATTAAGCAACGCGGGGAAGCGCAGAGGGCTGAGCTCCTGGCCAGCACCCAGCTCACAGTGGTGCCACACGCAGCCCCCAGAGTCAGGCTGGAAGCAGCCAGAGGGACAGATACCAGCAGCTCCCCATGAGCTCTGGCTGCTCCACTTTTTCCCACCTGCTCTGCAAAGCCAAGCAGCCAGAGGGGCGCCACCGAGCCCCACTTGCAGCAGCAATGTGGCAGCAGAGTGGCTAGGATGGTAAAACAGCAGCTATGGCCCCTTTCCTGTGACAAACCTGTGCACAGGCATTTGAATCCCAGCCACCCACCTAATCCACCAGAGACAGTAAATTCTACAAATAGTCTAAAAGCAGCTCAGGTTGTCTTTAAATTAAATTAAGTTTTCATATGGAAACCACAAAATGCAGCAGCCCAGAGAACATGCTGAACTCCCAGCTTCTGAGGGAACAGAACCTGAACAAGAATGGGGAAGTGGGCGTACACAGATTCTCACACCTGGTTTTCCTTTTGTGGTGGCTTCATAAAATGCATTTGAAATCTACCTTTGACAGAATCAAAGACATCAGATTTTACATTCAATAAACTCCAGGCTCGGGAACACATTTCTGCATACACTTCTGCACTGTAAGTGTGATGGAAAGAAATAGCAGAATTTCTGTTTAAAAAGTCAAAAACCGGTCCAAAGTATTTATGCAGCTCCACCACGTCACGCTGGTATCTTGGGACTTCCACTTGCTTTGACTGTTATCCTCTTTTCAATGTTAAAAACCTAAACAAATGGGTAGAATATCCCTCCCACATAAAAAACCCAAAAGTGAGCTTTCACTTTTGTATGCAAACCCAATAGACTGCTTTTTGAAAGAGTTTACTCTAGTGCCCTCTATTGCTGAATCCCCAAAATAGCCAGCATTATGGATACTCACAAGCAGCACTTCATTTTGTCTTCTCTTTAGGAGAAACACAACGAAAAGAGCAGGAAAGGAAAGTATAGCTGAGGTCCATCCATCTGTACACTCCCAGAACTGTGTGCTCCTGAAGAAACCTGAGTTAGCAAACTCCCTCTCTTGCTGGAATTAATAACAAACAAGAGGTACCACTTCCAAGTTCACAGAGGAGGTGGATCATAGAGAAACAGTCCTGAGAGCTCAGAAGAGCTTCCTGCTCTACCTGGGCACAATACTGGGAGTGGGAGTTAATTCTGAACAGCTGCTGAAGGATCAATGATCACTCACTCCATTAAAGGAATTAAACAGCAGTTACATCCTAGAAGGACAGAGCCAGACCTTTAACTGACTGATCACATGAAATTTAAAAGCTTGAACTTCCTGCCTAACAAAACCTACAGTGTCTTCTGTTTAAATGTGAGATGAGAAAAAAGTTGAACTAAACCCATCAAATTAAATGAAGCTTAATACAAAAATAGTTGCACTTGTTCAGATCACCTCTAACGCTGGCTACAGCTGAATCCTAAACATGCATTTTGCCTTTTTTTTTGCATGCTGCATCCAAGCTCGGGCTATGTTTACATATCAAGCTCTAATGTTACATTATCTCTTTGAAACAGGTAATTCCACACTACTGATTTATTCATGTTACTCTTCATAAATGTCCAACCCACAGCTTTTATTTCAGGTGTTACAGGTCATCATGCCAGCCCTGATAGTGGAACTTGAAGCAGCTCTGCTGGAGAGGTGCTCAGTTTAATCCACAACAGTTGGTCATTGTCTTTTCTTCCAACCATCCTCCTACAAGCTCTGAGGGCAGAAAAGAGGTGCAGTGGAGAGAAACAGCATCTTCCAACTGCTTTTGCTTGACATTGGCAAAAGAAACAAGAAATGTAGCAGAAGTAAAGTGAAATCTGAAATACTTCAGAAGAAGAAGCCTGCAATGGACATAAGAGGGTATTAGCAACCCCTGGTGATAGCGACATTCCGCATGTGTTACAGACATTCACTTTGGCAACCCTCATCCATGCAGCGACTGAGGCCATGAGATGTAATTCACTCTCTGAACAGACTTGTTTTCTTATATTTATCACAGACTTATGAAAATTCTTAATAACTTCACAGGTACAAATCAGGATTTTCCTTTGGATGGGAAGCAGATTGGACAAAGAGATTTGTATTGTCTAATTTAAAACTGGTAGAGCCAAGGAAAAAGACATTTACTGCAATGATGCCATATTCATCTCACCTAATTACCTGAGAAATGGAGTAAAACAACACATGATGCAATTTGCAAAAGCCACATGACTGGCTATGAATGAAAACCAGTATGAAGAAAAATGTGCTGTGGACTATTGGACACTAACAGAATGCATCTCCCTTGGAAAAATTCAGACTTACAAATAACAGAAAAACAAAATAGTTGTTTAAGGGGTGGAGAATTACACAGAAATCAACAATAGCAAGAGAGACATTCATATTCCCCAGATTTTATCAGTATTGCACTGGAAAAACACAAGAACAGATGGACTGAGTTAGACTAAAGATCTACCTGGGCCAGTAGCCTGTCTGGGGAAGAGCCTGCCAGATGTTTAGGGAACATGTACGCAAAAAAAAGGGCAACTTATGAGTGATACTTCCCCTTTATGCCTTTCTACTCTCAGGCAATCTGCAATATACAACAAATAAACAAACCAGAGGCTGTATTTGCATATTTTTATTTAATACCCCTTGATGGCTCTTTCCTCCATGAATTTATTTAATGCCTTTTTGAACAAATACAAGTCTTCTAGTTTCCTAAACGTCCTGTGCCAGTCAGTTCCACCACTAAATTACATACTTGCATGTGTATATGAAAGAGTCCCTTCCTCAGCCATTTCATTATGTGGCCCTAACTTTTACACTGTGAGAAATGGTAAATAACTCTTCTGTTTGCAATTCTCCATGCTGCTCTTATTAATAGAAAGATATACTCTACTGAAGCTTCACTCTTACCGAGGCAAGAAGCCCTGGAGGAGTTTATTACCATCTTTGATAATTCAAAATATTTGCTTTTATCTTCAAATACTACTATACCCTTTATTAAGAGAGCAGGATGACCAAACTGCTTCATATAACATGCAGGCACAGCACAGTTTTCTGGGGTTTTACTTTATTTTTTGAACATTGAGATGAGTCTCTTCAGAGAACTGTCCACCTGATTGTTTTCCAAGTGATAAAAACTAATTTAAAAGCCACTGCTCTACAATTGCAGTCAGCATTTTCCCCATATGGTTTAGTTCATATTCATCCACACTGAGCTATGTTTTACTGTCCAGTTACTGAGTACAACGTATTTCTTTAGCTGCATTCTACAATTAAGTTTAAGTGATCCTGATGACCTGGCAACATTGACATTCCACAACCATCTTTTTCATTTTGTTAATAGATGTTCTTTATTACAGATGCTGGCACAGCTTATTTTCTAACTAGGTAAGTGGACTTTAAAGCAAATCATACAAGGAAAATTACATATATATAAAATTGAAATGAAAAGAGATAGGAAAAGCACACGTAGAGATGCTCTTGAAAAGGAGACTAGAAACTGAAACCATGCTTTCGTAACACAGAGGATCTTTAAACAGCACACTTTTATCAATAATCCACGTGTTCTTAAACGAACACTGGACATAGGCTCTTAACTGATGATCAAGAGCATTCAAGTCAAATGGGCTGAAATGTCTAAAGTAGATGAACAAATATGAATTGAAAGGTCTGAAATGAAAGACCCTGATGGTCTGATGGTAAAATGCCATCATCTCTTATCTGCTTCCAGTCTTCTGCAGTATCCTACCCATCTTCAGCACTAGGTAAATCATACCCATGGATCAGATGTTCAGGAAACAAACAGGTACAGCAGTCTGGAGAAGTTGGATCTGAAGTCCTGGTTACCCACCCCAGCAGGTCTCAGCAAGATGAGACTTTTTTTGCTGGGCCCATGCCCCAGAACAGCCACCTACAGTGATAAGCTCACTTTATCTGCTACTGCATTAAGTTTAAATAGACCTGATTTATAGTCAAGCTGGCTTCCACCGAGACAGTGTCCTTCTGCTCCCTCTCCCAAACACAGCTAATTAAGCCTTCAAATTATATTCCCTTGGGAGCAACCATCTTGTCCACATATGTGAGCTTGAATGCTTCAGAGCTACAGTTCCCAAATGCCTCTAAACTCTATTTACCATCTGTGTTAGGCCAAAACTCTCTCCATCATTCCCAGAGATGATCACTCTCCCTCTGAGTACCCCTCTGCAAGCTCTGCAAGCTTGGCCTGCAAGGACCTCAGTGAACTGTGGGGATGGCCAGGTGAATTTTTTAAGCTAAAAGCACAGGACACTTACCGGTGCTCACTGAAAGGTTACAGTATCCATGCAGGAGACACAGATCTGACCATAGGGACTGCATAGGTGTGACACACCGCTGGCCTAAGGGACACAGGGAGACAATGGCTTTCACCAAGTGGGTTTTGACAAAACCACTGAAATACAGTGACATTATCTGTTTGTTAATTTCCTGGCTATGTTAGGCTCCCAAATGGAGGTATGCTGCCTCTACATACCCAAACTATTCCCAGAATAATCCAATTAAAGAGGTCACAGAAGTACATGAGCACTTACAGCATAAGCCATCATACGTTAGCTGGCCAAATATGAAAACAAAGAAAAGAATTTACAAATATTTTAACCAAAGACAATCTAAATTGACATATCAAGCTAACATTGTCCTCCCTTCCCATGTGTGTTATAGATCTGTTTTGTCAACTGGATGTATTTTGGAGAGACAGCTGAAAGGTTGACTTTTCTTACTGTATGATCAGTTAAAGCTTTATATGTTAATTCTTTGAGGGGGTAGAAATTTTAAAGCATATCATCTTACCCAGGTAAAGATCTCCACTTATTTTCCATAACATATATTCTTACATAAATGTAATTTTATATTGGATGCTTGACCGTTCTGACCAAAAGTCCTTTGAAATCAATAAAAATATTCTAACTTTAACATTAGAGAAGGACTAAAAGAGTAACTCAATAGAGCAGAAAAGTTGCAAAAAATGTCATCCAACAGCAAAGGGTAAAAAACAAATTCCAGCTGCTTGAAATAGAGTCAATTTAAGATTTTGTCAATAAATTCTCACTTTCTGCCCTCTGAAAGAACCTTCCAATGTACCTAATAGAAACAGTAGCTCAAAATTGTAAGAACTCTCACCAAACAAGAGCTGAGAATAAAGGTCTTCATAAGCCAGCAGAATTTGGCAAGAAACATGACAACTCAAATCACCCACCTCAGACCAACTGGATTTCTGTAGTTATTTATTTATTATAATGGCTGCAGAACAAGCAGGGTTTGCCACTGGGGCGTTTTTCCAAAGTAAAAAAAAAAAAAAAAAGACAGCAAGCATTGTGCTTTTTATGTTTTCCACAGGATATTATGGGATTCTTTTCTGAGCAGGTCTAAAATCTGTTTTTGTTCTGTATAAGCCTGAAAAATACCATAAAGGTTTAAATCAATGCAGATCATAAAATTATCTCTTCCAGGGGGTTGCATTAGTTGCTTAAGGAGAAACTGCACGGAACAGTAACAGTTGTGAGATCTGAGCCACAAAATTATCTCAAACTAATCCCTAATTGTTAAAAATTATCTTAAACCCTGAAGCAAGAAGATTTATATGACTTTCAAAGCTTTTATTGTAGCTTCAATTATCATAATATTGAATATTCTTATTCTTCCAGACCCTCTTTAAATCTTGTTACATTCCTGACCTCAGCTGCATCCTCTGGTAATGAGTTCTACAATTTAATTACATGCTGAATTAAAAATAATTTTGAAAAATCCTTTTATCTGCTTTATATTTGTCACCCTTCACCTTATTCCTCCGCTATGAGACAGAGAAAACAGGAGTTACTTGTCTATTTTGAATTTTTGCATCACTGCTTTCTATAGTCTTATCATGGCCCTCCATTATATTTTTTCTAATTCCTTTGTCTTTCCGTATCTCTCCCAGTACACGTGTACTTTATCACAATAAAAGTTCTAGTCATATGATGTGCCAACATAAATTCTCCTAAGATACTGTAGGAAAAATTCAAACATATTTCAAAGAAATAGAGGCTCCAGAACCCTAAACACTAAATCCCTAAGTTTAAACCTCTTATAAAATGTTACGTACTCTTGATTAAACTAAATGCAGTTAAAAGATTATCAGCTGCATTTAGTATATTCTGAACCATGTTTAAGATATTTTTTTAATCCTTAGGTAATTTAATCAAAATCAGGTCCTGAAGAGCACACACAAATTTTCTTCCTTCTTTTAGAGCTTAGAAAGGAGCACATTAGCTGTAGGCAAAAGTCTGTGGTCAACAATCCAAAAGTATCCATCCAAGGACAGGCTGGAAAACAAAGGAATTTTAGGAACAGCAACCTAATTATGCATTGACAGCTCTTTCTAAAATTGTGTCAAATGCACCTTTCTGAACACAGTGACCTACAACAGTACCAAATTCATTGTTATACTTAAAAACTAATTTTGTGCTTTGGCAGACTTTGTTTCTGGGTCAAGCAGAGAGGACAAGGCATCCTGAGACACAGAATGACAGAAGCAGAACAAAAGCAACAAATCTGAGGGTACTTGTGGAGGGACGTCCCTTAAGTCCCACCCCTTCCCGAAGAGCGCCAGATCTAGACAGTCTAGGGGAGCGTGACACTCAAGTTTGAGTCCTCCCACGGTGGGTGTTCACCGAATTGCCCAGCCCTTGTTGCTGGGGAATTTCCCTCTTCCCCCCGCCCTGTGGGTGTTGCGAGGAAATATCAATCTCCGGGAACCCTCCCAGGTTTCCGGAGGGTTCTGTGGGTTTATATCAAGCATTGGTTTGTTTCCCTATTTGTTACTGTCATCCCCCGTCCACCTTACCTTAATTTGCTAGCCACCGGGTTGTCCGTCCTCCTTGCCCTCATCCTATTGGTCACTAGTATACTTCAAAAGTCAGGTACCCGCACCCCTCGGGGCCGTTTTGCTGTATCCTTCGCCCCGACCACCACCCCTGCCCTCTGCCTCAATAAAGCGGAGTTGTACAGCAACGCCCTTCCTGCCCTTTTGTTCTCCGGACTCTCTCCACCAGCTGCGGGAATGTGGTCTCACGCCCCTCTGGGGCTCAGACCTGCCTGCCTGGGAGCCAGCCGCCGAGAAGCCCAGCCAGGCGCCGTCAGCCCCTGAGCTAGCCGGACCCCTGTAGCCATATCACCCACGGCTACAGGTACTATGCAGAGGCACAGAGCCCATCTCTTGGTTCACATGATGAATGATATCACACAAAATCTATGACAAAGCATAATAGAGAACATAATCTCTGATCTTCCTAACATGTCCAAATAATAAAATGTTCTCTTTTGTTGTTGTTAAAATGTCAATTTATCCATTAAAGCGCAAGCGGCTAAAAACTATCAGTAAGTATTACTGAAAGCTTTAATTGCCAGATGGATTATTCATCTGTGGAACAAGCCTAGTGATGCAGAATTGTTCTGCTGGCTCATCCTGGGTCCTGGCTCATCCTGAATAAAAAATTCTATTAGTGCCAATCCTGGAGTAAAACCCATCAGAAAGACAGAGGTAGAGGAAAAGTTGGATTCTAATGTGCTGGAGGCAAGGGTAAATCTCTGTGTACCAAGGGGTGGTACTAGATGGTCAGTACTACTCAGAGTAGGCTTGTGTGTTGAACAACTCTCTCAGAAGGACAGAAGGGCAACTTGGTAAAGAATTACTTAAATGTGGTATTTCAGAGTTGAGGAAGAATGCGAGTAATTTTGTAATTCATCAGAAACTAAAGGGAAATTCTGGACACTGAAGAAAAGGGCAGAAATATTTGTGGACTTCAGGGTAGCTAAGGTTTCATGCTACTTGCTGTTTTTGTATAGACTAAAGAGCAATCAGGAGCTGTATCTCCTCCCCTGTGAAAGGACCATCAGGACTTCAGCTTCCAGTCCATGAGATTGGCTTCTGTAAACTTACAAGAAATTTGAGTTGAATTTTCACGCTGAGATTTTTTCTGCTTGGACTCAACCTTCTGCTAAAATGACACATTTCCATCAAATCCAAATTTTGTGACAAATATCTCGTTGCATAGGTAGAAAAGGACATATAGGGTGCTTCAGACACTATTTACAAATTCAGTTCAAAAGATATGCTAATACCTACATTAAAATAATAGTAAAAAGGCAAATCTTCTTCAAACGACTAGATGCAGAAGAAGAAGAAAGACAACCCACAAAAAGTATTATTTTTAAGGCGCTCAGAGTTCACGTTATTTTTTGTTATATGTCATGGATGCAACTTTTTGCAGTACTGGGGGAAAAGATAACTAGCATGCAAGCATTTTTATGTGTGTGTAACCACCCAGCCAGCAATGAAAGCTCTCAATAATGTTTATTGATAGTTCTCACAGTAATAAAAGAAACACAGGAATGATCTGATGTGTTATGAGGACTCAGGATGATTTGATGTATTAGGAGGCCTTGAAATTACCAGTATTCAAAGAGAGGTTAACCAAACCTCCAAGTCCTTCAAGGAAAGTTTCATACAGACTTCAATGAGCTGGGACTTCCTGCTGAATATTTGAAATCTGTGGACTCGTTCACACAGGAAGAAGTCATGTGTCATTTAGCCATGTGGCCCAACAATGTTCCTGTGACAGATTTCAGATCTTTCAAGAGTCACAGATCTGTTATCTGAAGTACAACACTAAATTGCTCAGCTGTGGAACTTACCCAAATTCTATCGCATGCAAATACAAATTTGCTATTAATGTTGCAGAATTGAAGTTCACCATTCTGTTCCAGAGAGTCCCAGTCAAAAGAAAACTGACCTTGTACCATTAGTCCCTGAAGAAGAACAGAAAGAACTCGGCTTCCTACGCTATGGCAATGCACATTCTTCCAAAGCCCTGAGAACACGCCTCAGTACCAGCCTGAACAGACAATGCTGAAGGGATGAAACAGTGTTTGGGCTTTAAGGGTGCTTGTGAGAGTGCTTATCTGAGAGATGCAAACACTTCTCTGCCAGGCCTGCACAAGGATCAGACCACTGAGCTGCTGTGAGAAGTGATGGCTTTTACTAACTGGTGAGCTGAGCTGTACTGAATTTCAGCTGATAAAAGGGAAGAGAAGGCCAGTGCATCACTGCTGAACACAAGCCTCTCTAAGCTGCCCATTGCTTTGTGTGAAAACTGGTACAATGAGTTAAGGTCTTTAGTCAGTTCAGTCTTTGCACAGCCCTCTAGGTCAATTAACAGCTCAAGGAAATTCCAAATCTTTTCAGGCAGTTATTTGAGTCATATTAGAGCTCCTATATACATACCTAAGGGAGAAACAAGGCAAAACAAGATACCAAATATCACTGACGAGAATAAATTATACAGCTGCAAGGGAACTCTTTGTCTGAACAAGCCTGATGAACCTTCTATTGCATTTCCAGAATATTTTTACAGTTTTGTCTAATGAGGCTCCAAGAATGAAAAAATGCAAACAATGCCAGACTGAAAATGTTAACCAGTTCAATGGAAACAAATTTTTTTTCCCCTTAGATTTTTTTTTTTTTAAAGCAGGAAAAAACCTCTGAAGAAACATAGCAACAGACTTACCAGATTTCCAGAGAAGTTTTACTGTCCTTCTCCTCGAACCGCTCAATGATTTAGGAAACCAGTAAAAAAAGCGTGCTATCCTCCGGATGGTTTTGCTCAGGTCATTTCTTATGGCCATGGCTGAAAGGGCTCCACAGCTACACCAGGAACAAGAGGCACATGTACCCAGGCAGAGAGAGGAGAGCCCACCAACACCCACAGCGAGGGCGCTCGCTCTGAGTGCAGCGTCAGCCAGCACGTCTCAGGACCACCTGTTAGTCCTAAATCCCCTCCCTCTCCGTCACTCTGCTCCGAGCCCTCCAGACCTCCCTCTTTATTACAAGAAGCAGCTATATTAATAGATGCTTCAGCTAAAGAAAGACCAATGCTTCAGAGTCTTAACCTGTTACTGTGTTTCCAATGATGTTAAGAAATGTTTTCTGCAGAAAGGCTTTGAAGGGCTCCTTTGTTTATCTCTAGCTACCTTTTCCAGGCTGTGAACAAATAAACACCAAAACTGATAGTGACAAGTCCTCTTTCAAAATCCCTTAATTTAAATTTTCTCTAGAGAGTGTCTCTCAAACACTTTCTTCTGAAGTTTCTCAGCAGTAAATTTAACAGAAATTTCTACAGATACACAGGGTGTTCAAAATGAGACTTTCCCCTTAATGGATTTTAAGGCAAACATAAAAGCCAAGTCTTTCACTGCCACAATTTACTTAAGAATTGAGCATCTATCAACATATCATTATCCAAAGAAATTAATGGCATATCAGTACATAAACCACACATGCTTCAATGATGGTACATATTGAATTGTAAACCCAGAGATGCTATGAACTAATATATGCCCCCTGCAACATTTATCATGAATTCTAGTGTACACTTTTAAGCAGCAAGACTACATTGCAATTTCCCAAGCTTGGTATGATTTCCTTGACTATGTGTCCAGCTTCTCGCATTTGATTTGATTTTCTTTCTTCTTCTAGATCTGAATGGCAGAAATCCCTGTAAAATCAAGACTAATGTCATCACAAAACAAAGATGCTTTTGTATCAACCTTTGAACTACAGAAAGTAAGGGCTTTGTTACACCAGCTATGTTCACAGTATACAGTTAATAAATCTTCTAGAATTCACAATGTATTTTTCTATGCTAAAATATGTGAAGTATTTAACCCCATTTTATACATCTGACTTTTTAAACATACTGCTGCTTCTCAGGACCGAGCTACTGGTTTCTGATTGCATTTCCTGTTGTCAATATGTCTCTGAAAACAAATAAACATTTCCATTTATACTGTATCTGTCACAATTCTTTAGCTAGTGTCAATGAAAAGAGCAGAAGGCAGGACACAGGCCACTGGATTTTGTGTCTTGTTTGAGCTCCACCCTGTCATACCAGAAGGAATTTAGTAGCAAAGTGACGGTTTTAGCACAAGCAGGAAGTCTGTCACCCAGAACAGTTCAGAACAGGCAAGGAGCAGAGTTAAAGTCCCAACAGCCAATTTGCTTCCCTCAGGAAATAGCAGGGGTTGAATATGTACTGGAATCTGCCAAATACAAGATCAAACAATGAGTTCTTTTTTCCTGAAATTTATACACATAAAATTTAATGAAAATCGAAGTGGCATAAAGAATACCCTGTACTATTTTGCACCATAAGTAAATACATAATAAGTTGACTAGTTTTGTAATTTGACAAAGAATACATATATGACCTCTAACAGGATATGAAGGGCAGAGGAATTTTTTTTTTTTTCCTTAACAGAAAATGCCAATTCAGTATCTTTGTACTGGTATTTTATGAGGCTTAAAAAATACTCAGTAAAACGTACCTAGTTGGAACAATATAAGGGGATGTACTGACTTTTCTGATGAAAATAACAAACCTGTGGAGGTTTATACCTTACAGTGCATACTTACCTTAGTGAAATAAAAATACACAAGAGCATAAAACATTGTATATTATTTTTGAAGCAAACAGAACTTAATCTGTACAACAGAAATCACTGGGATGAATCTGACAATTATACTATGCAACGAACCAGGTAACACAGATGGGAACACAAACCTGAATTCAAACTGAACTGAAGAGCAGTGGTAGTTAGCTTTCCAATAATTTCACAACTTCTCCATCACTTTACGTTTTTAGGCTGTAGTTAGGCCAAAACATAAGGCTAATGAACAACAGCCAGACTCCCATAGCTCGGGGGTGAGGGGTGTGTGATGATGAGGGGGCTTCCTCTCAACCTGAACCGCTAGCTTTAGAATATGAGCCACTGTGCTCTGCACAGGAACACACTGCTCTCAGCCTGCATCAGCTGGGCTTGGGAAAGTTCTCCTCCTAAGCCAATTCTGATTCCTCACAGTACACCGAGGCATTACTAAAGTTAAGAATTTTCTGTATTAGAAAGGTACTACACAGGGCTACATATGTACCTTTCAATCTACTCTGACAAAAAAAGAGTGCACAGAGATACTTTCCAAAGAGGACAAAAGGACCTGAAATGTGAGCAGACTCAGACTCTTGATCCCTGCCTCCCTTTACAGAAAAAAGCCATGTAAGGCTTTTTCCTGCAACAGACTTCAACCCCCAGGTCATACTCTGCTCATCTGAGCAGTGTCTGGAGGAGGGGACGGAATGACTGCTGCCTTCACTGCTGTCCCACCTGCCTGGGAAGGGAGGTGAGCAGAGCAGCTGTCCCCTCTGCTATGCAGGCAGCCTCTGACCTTCTTCCTCCCCCCAAAAGCACAGAGGTCAGACTTCACGGGGCACCTGTGCAGGGCAGAAGTGCCCACACAGTCTGCATGTGTGTGGTGCCTGGAGTGCGTGGCAAGTCACCCCCTTGGCAGGAGAGCTGGGCACACCACACTGCTCTCTACATCCGCCTCCCAGCCCACATTCTGCATGGAAACCTGTGCACACCAGATGGAAAGCAAAGGGGTGCCCGTGAAACATCCACGAGTTCAGAGATGTCCCTGTCTGCTCTGACCTACAGAGCTCAACAGAGCAGCTCTGAACAGAGGGGGATACACAGTGACCTGGGGGCTGCCCTACTGCAGCCCCCCCATGCCCACTGACAGAGCTGAGAGAACTAAAAATACCCTCAACAAACCTTCACTGTCACATAAAATATTCTTAAATGATGAACTCTAAACAACCAGCAGTGTTTGACTGGAAATATTATTTTGGAGTGTGCTGAGTTTATATATTTTAAAAGCAAATTCTTTGCTAACAAGCATTTGTTAGAGCAACACAGGAGTACTGAGATACCATGAAAATGAAGTCTAATAATCAGGAGAAGCACGGACAGTGGTGCCAGATGTGGGGCAGATGAAGAACTCCCTGTTCCAGAGCAGAAGAACATTTTTCCTCAGTGAAGATTTACTGCCATTTCTACTCCCCCCAGCTCTTAGGTAGCAAATGGCTGGGATGAGTAAAGGATTTCATTTGCTTAGAGTTCAACTGGAACTTGCCCATTTAGTCTGGTTTCAGGAACAAAGAATGCCACACACCTATTCACAGTACGAACTGTGTGTAGGAAAAGCTGAGTGTATTAAGGAATATCTGCTTTTGGCATTAGCCAATGTCCCTATTAACTGGGCTCAAAATTAGGTTTTGCATTCTTTCTAGGCAATAATGTATTTGAAAAACAAGGTGGTGTCTTTCCAACCTGTCACAATGTGGGTGTATGTCACTGTGCTATATGCCACACCCACAGGCGGAGTTCAGTGTGAAGTACTCACAAGCCAGCCTTCACAAGGATGTTTTCCATATCGATAGACCCTGAATTCCCAGACCTCCATAAACTGTTTCCTTTCACTTTTTTCTCTTTTTTTTTTTCGCCAACAGACATCTGAAACAGACCACAAGATTTTCGCAATCCAGAACTGAGGTTTGCAGAGAAACACTGTACCCATGAACTGAAACAATGGAATGTGTGAAACGTATTTACCTAGAAATTATAAACAAAAGCTGCAACCTTCCTTAAACTCTGTTCAGCTGTATGTCAGAGCAAATTTTATCCAATTATCAAAAAAGGGTCCCGCCTAACTAGTCCCTGGGCTTCAGCACAACCGCATTACCACAACACTGTCAAGACACAGCATCACTGATTTCATATCAAAACATAATTTATAACATCATTATGTATGACAAGGCTATGCAGTTGCTTGGAAGCTTATGAAAAACACAACTACTAAAAGAAAAGAAACAAAAAACTGCTGTATTTTACTTTAAATCAGCAAAACTAGCACAATACTTCCAATTTCCAGCTCAGCTGTTCATCCCTCCCTAATCCAAATAAGTGGCTATATTTGTAAGCTTTCTAAAAAAACTTTTGATTCTCAGCAACTGCACATACACAAAAAGAAAGGACTAAAAATTAAACAGTGACTGACAATCTGCAACTTCCAAAACCTTGCCTCCCTTTGAAAGGTAGAAATTGAAGAACTGTAGTATTCAAACAGATGTGAAATACATCTGTTATCAAATTTAATGATCTATTAATGACTATTATTGGAGAATAATTGGATTTCTCCCCTTAAGATGCAAGGAATATGAGGATATCTTCTCAGCAATAGCTCCTCTGAAACATGTCCTGAATTCTGAAGAAGAAAATCACAGTTCCAAAGCACGTTTGTTTGTATCTGGTTAGTTCTTGTTTAACTCCACAATATATTACACTGTAAATAAATGTTTTCCCGCATTGTTACATGGAAAAGAATGTCTCTTTGTGTATTTCAGCAATATTTCTTCTTGATTCTTTTCACTATCATCCATTGTACTATACAGTCGTTCTCTATTTTGTTTCAAATACTTCAACCTGTAGAATTTGTTGTAGTTTGCTTTATGTTCTTTTCAAAATACTGGGAATGTGCACAGGCAGGCAGGACCAGCACAGTACTGTGAAGGAAGTGAGGGAGGGCACTGCTGTGCTGGTGCAGCTGAGCATTGTGAAGGTAATGCACTATTTCCTGGAGACTGCTCCTGGTACAACGTGCTGCACATGTTCATTTTTAATGTAGTTTGGTTATAGGCTTACTGTATGTCTGTAGCTTTGTGCTTCAAAATTAAAGTTGAATGTAAATTTAAAAAGCCAAATGCAGAGAATAGTAGTGCAATGTGAAAACAATGGATTCATGTCAATTTTAGCTTTGCAGTAGATATTATATTCATAGCAGCAAATTCAGGGAAATTATTGAGCACTCTTTAGGAAAACCACTTTTGTGTGTAAACAGCTACACTTGATAGTACAGGAAAAATAAAACTCAAGGCTAAAACTGGAGAGAAGATACTGAAGCCTTGTAACATAGTTTGACACATAGGATTTGACTCAGCGCATGATAGACCAACTTGCCTGTGGGCTTCGGGTGACTTTGTGCCAAAATTAGTAGACTTCTCAGCGAGAGCTTGCATAGAACTATCATTAAGAGAAAACAGATCAAGGCAGGAAACCAGAAATATGTGTTAAACTTTGCTAAAACAATAAGTTTGTTCATCTTAATCTAGCCTGCTTAAAACCTGATCATTTTTTAGGGTGCAAGCAAGCTGTGACCATCCCTCTTTAGATCTCTGCATTGCAGTAAGAGTGATTACATGCTGTTTGCACTTGAGATTTACAAGGGTGCACTGTGTACATTTCTTCTTGCTTAGAAGAAAAGAATGTTTCTTACTTTAGCCATGGCAGTTACTAGATAATAAGTGAATGTTTTGAGCAGAAGTATAAGAGAAAAATGCACAAGAGAACTTTCACTGCAGCCCTTCACACTTTCTTCCGAGCTCCTACACTTCACTGTCAGACTATGGCACCCAAGCTACTGTACACAGTGCACTCTTCCTTTACTAAGCAAAATAAAACTGGCATTCCTCAGTACTCAGTACAGTGTGCAGAAAGCAGACATGTCTAGCAGTTCCTAAAGCCACCCCACCAGCGCACTGCTGACCTGCATTTCACTGTCTGGATAAAGAGATCCTTCCAAGATGGAGATTTCCAGTCAGCACCACTTAACAACAGAAGGAAGAGATGACCGCAGTCCCTGGACAAGAGCTGACCTCTAATGCTGGCTTGACCAGTGACCTCACAGGTAAGCTTGAAAAAGTTACTTAATCTATTGGTTCTTCCATTTCTGTCTGCTTTGCTCCATTTCTGCCTGCATAGCACTTCAATGTGAGGACTGCTTTTTCCTGTACAAGCATACTCTCTACTAAGAACTTAGAGTAGCCAACAGCTCCTACTGCAAGCCCTAAAAGCAGAAAAGACCCCAAACTATGTTAGTCATTTAACAAAAAGACACATTATCCAGTAAAACCTTCAGTTTTACCTTTTTTCTCCAGTGTGTTAAAAGCACAGATACTGGTAATATGTATATAGCATGCAGGCACGACGTAATTTAAAAGGCACCTGTATCATTACATCCCACAGTGACCCAAACTCCTGCCCAAGCAGTGCTAATCTGTTGAACTTTGAGCATGGTATAACTGTATAAAATAGGCATCAACCCAGAGGAAGCTCCTTAAAGCTTTCCCATGACAACATCAAGATTCTCCTTGGTTCCCCAAGGCTTTCTCCAAGCACATCATCAGGAGCTATCACACTGGCAAGTAATGGCAACATTTTTATTACTAAGATCTTTGCTTTTCTAAACACATCATTGCTTTGATGTTTTATTACACATCTTGAGTACACCTGCAGAAACACCTGTTTTATCACATTTTTATTAGCGCACCCCTTTCTACTCCTGTATCATCTCTCAAACACTGATTTGTTCCAAGCCAAGCCTTGCAGCATCGGGGGTCCTTCCCCTGCCTGTGAAATGAAACACAGGGTATCTCCACATCAAGATGCCCTAGCCAGAGGAGGCTCCTGCTCACTGAAAAAAATCCTCTGCAGGAGCTCCCAACAGAGCAGCTCCAAAGTGTGTGAGGAAGACAAGTGGAAAAACCACAGAGCATTGTCAGAGCCTTTCAGGAATGACATATGAATGTTACAGGGTGATTTCAAAAATTTTTCTCTTCGCTGCTATACAACCTGAAAACAACGGAAACAAACTTGTATTCTCTGTAGTCTCTTAGGGCTGCATCTGAAACACCCAGACTCTGAAGAGCACCATAATTAATAATTAAGCATTTATTCATGAGATGGTGAAAATAAGAGCAAAGAAAGGTGCTCAGAAACAGGTGAAAGCTTCTACATGGGATAGTGTATGGCTTAGGAGTGGAAGATGGGACTCATACAGGAAAAGAAATGTCAGAGGCCAAGAAAACAGGACCCACAGTAACCAAGGAACTCAGTGAGGAGTTACTGCTCACTGCAAACAGCAGGGGAAAGAGCTCAGCTTTCAGCAGTGAGAACCTTGCTGTGGCTACAGAAATGCCCCAGGAGGCAGCAAGGCGTTGAGGAAGACAGCAAGCATTCCAAAGCTCCACCAAAGCTGCTGCTTCTTTCCATTTCTACACCTCTACCTTTCACCCTGTGCAGGGCACAGTCCACAGTCCCACTGCACTGCACAGGGACTAATTTCTCCTCCAGTTCTTCCAGCCCTGCAAGCTCCAGCAAACACCCCGTCGGGGCAGCAGACCACCCACACTCCTTCAAATCCAACAAGGAGGAAATCAGGGCTTTCTCTGAGCTGAGCTCCACCAGCACAACCCAAATCCTGACACCTCCTGCTGTTCCAGCCTCTAAGGATTCTGAGAAAATGTGGTAATTTTGGATTTAAAAGAAAATATAAAGCACTGGGGGAACTGTGCACCATTAAACAACCCTCTGCAGAAAGAATGAGAAAGGGAAGCAGACTCCCAGCACCGTTATTTCTAATTTGACCCCCTGTGCTCACTCTACAGATAAAACTTTATGAGGCTCCTTCAGCTCTGAACAGCTTTGGTAATTCAAGCAGCTACTCTTGTAGTTTTAGCAACATAACCTCCTCATTACATGCAATTAAATATGAATGTACTCCTACTGCAGGGATAGTGGACAATGTCTATTCTCTTACTTAAGAAAAAAAAGAAGTTACACAAACTTGATGGTCAGAAAAATATCCTGAAGGAAAAATACCCACTAATCCCTGTGTTTGTTCCTTTCCTCCATATTTTACTCTCTACGGGGGAATCTGTTTCTTTGCTATGCCTGACAATTAGTAGGCATTTAGATAATATATCCTGGTTTTTTCTAAGGTTTTTGTTCTGTTTGTTTTTACAGATATTTAAAAATTCCTGTAGTAGGAGAGCTATACTACATATTAAAACACAACACCTCAGTTCTTCAACTGCACTAAGCAGGAGCCAACTACTGAATACTCAGAGCCAATATAAAAACATGTTAGAAATTGAGTAAGGCTCCCACCAAAATACCCATTTCAGCAGAGAAAAAACAAAGAGAGGTCCTGACAGGCCCTGACACTGACCCATACACTTCTCAAGGAATGCTGAAAAAAGTGGAGAATTCCCAACCATGTCCCATCACTAAACACAGGAAAGGAGCCACATGGTTTTCATGGTGCCTCTAAACCATCTGCTTAAATATCTTTATAAAGTTTGAAGAAAAAGTCATGTAGGACCTGTAATTTCCCTGTATTCTCTTAAGTGAAGAATAAAACTTCTGAAAAGGTTTCATTTGGTTACATCTGGTACAATGAAAAAGTGTAAGATGCAATGTAAAAGAAAAGTTACAAAAATTAACTACAAGTCCAGAGCAAGTAGTCCACAAAATAATTCCTTTCACACTCCCACCACCTATGTACACCCAGTCTGTTCACCAGACTATGGGGAAAGTGCTCAGAAATAGTATTTCATAGCCTGGCACTACAGAATTTCATCCAAAACCATGAAAAATGCCTAATTTTTCAAATGCCAAATGACATATTGATAGAATGCAACAACCTCCTACACTATATAATGCTATACAACATCAATAAGATATAAGAAACTGAGAATTTTCACTCCAGACCACCTTCAGATTCAGAGAAAAACTGAATGCTAGGAAAAAAACCCCACTCTTTACTGTACACCATTCCATTACACAAACTGAAATAATCCCAACTGTTTCTGTTTCAAACAACTTCCAGCAGAGAAGTCAGGCTAGGCAATGGAATTCTGCATCTGCACCAGGTTTTTAATCTGAATAATAGAAGTGAAAAGGTGAGTAGCAGAGCAAACCTGGACTGCTCAACCAATTAAGCCTCTCTTTAAAAGGAATCCAAAACAACAGCAAGAGGTCAGATACTACAAAGTATCCTTTTCAGAGGTATTTCATTACCTCCTGGGCTGGGGTCCAGAAATATCAGCACTGCCTTCCTTCTCAAGAAGTAAGTTGCTTGAATAATGTGCACCTTGTGCAATGCATTGAGAGAGACATTCATTAATTTTGACTTTTTTTTTCTGTTCTGATCTCTCTTCCCTGAACTAAATGAAAGTATTTTTAAATTTTTCATCAGAAGCCTGAAAACTTGTGAATTCCAAAAATCTCACAAAAGGCAGAAAGACCTTTTTCTTGGTAGTTCAGGGATCCCACCTCACTTTATGCTGTGCACCAAGGAGTGAAAAAAAACCCTAAGACAGCCACAGACCCACTGGAAAACAGTAAGAGTAAAGTCTAGGCTCTACTGAAGCTCAGCATGGAAATTTTTCCTATCATTGTGGGGAAGGCTGGGCAGAGGTACTCAAAGAAATCCCCATACCCATAGAGAAGTCACAAACTTTTCTTTTGGAAAAAGTCTGCATCTAAATTCTTTAAAATTACTCATATATGCCCTTTGATTGATTCCCTATCCCAGAGAAAATTTCTCATTCCTTTTTATCCTTGCCACCACATTCACCACCTCTGACTTTAATCATGTCTGAAGGCAATGATCTGGTGAGAATTGACTTCAACCAATACTCAGAGAGGGTAAATTAAATAAGTATAGTATTTATGTCTTTGTGACTCAGAATCATGAGAATTCAGTACGCAGCTCCCTCTTCATTATCAGTGGCCCATCTGGAAGATGCTGCTGTGTTTTGCTTTCCAGAGGACCTAAAGTGAACTTCTCTACCACTTGTGGCTTCTGGAAAACACAAGGGTTTTTTTGGGAAACTTTCAGCACTGTCACATCTTGCCAGGCAGATTTAAATTTTTGAAAGGTACTTTTAACCTCTGTTGTAATCTCTGCCTTGCAAGGGATTTGGATACCCAAAGGAGACCATGGCATTTTCATGGAGGCTACCACAGAGGCCACAAATTCGGCTGTAGTCCTGGTGGTATCTGATTCAGCTTTCAGGGCCAGCCTAGACACACTTTAGATGTTGAGCACAGCAGTGTCTACTGCCTTCCCAAGGACATGTTTCCCTCCCATATTCACTTGCTCACAGAGGAGCCTGTGACTCTGGGGGAAGACTGACGCCTGGCCAGAGGTAATTTAGTGGCTCTGAGCCGGGAGGGGAGCCGGTCACACTCTCCTTCAGGCCTCTGAGCTGTCCTGACCCAGTCCCTACCTTTGTTGCCCTTAGCCAATTTATCAGCCAGATCTGTTCAGCAGTCTGGCTGGCTGGCTGTGCCTGCCAAGTGGGAGAGATCAGAGGTTCTCACAGCAACCCTCATATGCTTTAGCTGGTGTTTCCTTTCATCTCCATAGCGCTTTACAGCCTCTAAATATTATATTCATGCTAGATCATAAAAGTTGAATGTTTCCTCTGCTACTTAAACAGCAATTTAAGAGAGCAGCTTGAACTACTATGCCTCATAAAAATGGAGCTTGTCATGGAGGAGAAGGGAAAACATTGTAAGCTGTTATCATTCTGAGAAAATGTTGCTGGAAGATACATAATCCAATGTGACACTTGAAGTTCTTGTCATGGAGCATTTGATCATTTAAAAAAAAAAATATTTTTAAGGTCTATTTTCACATCAGTGCATTACACATCCTGTCAGAACAAATGATAAATAAAAAGTATTTTATTTTCACAGCCAAAGTATTTCCATTCTAAGAGTAACTGTAAAAATAGAGCTACAGAAAGTGAGTGTAATTGCGAGAACATTATGTCATAACATAAATTACATATATCAGCAGAGGACAAAATGAGGTTATTACATCTACTTAAGACAGAAGACAGAAAGGAAAATACTGACCTTTCTTTCCCACCTTGTGTTTCAAGTATCAGCTGTTAAACATAAATCAAAAGCAAACCACACACCTGAACATGTCACACCACTAAGGATAGCACTAGCTTGTCCTAGAAAATGCAGTGGCACTGCAGCCGTGGGCGAGAACAGCCAGCCAAGTGAACATGCCCATGGAGTTCTATGCTGAAATCACCCTCAAGGTTACTATGAAGCCCAATATTGTGGCCAAAGCCTTTTCAATAAATCAAGGGATGGCAAAAGAGGACTTTTCACCAGCACTAGATTACGTACTACTGTGAAGGACAGGAGCTAGCAGGTGAATGAAATCACTGCATTTTACACTATGGCAGTGGTAATGAAAGAGATGCAAAGGAGGAAAGTTGATTTCTACGTAGGAAAACACACCTTTGCCTACCATGAATCAGTGCCCAGAAAGCGAAAGGACATGTTCGTGCTGTGTACGTGGGACATGCGACACCACAACGCAGCCTTGCCTTGGGCTGGACCCTGCCGGGCAGGGAGCAGAGCGCATGGCTTTTGGCCGGGCTGGAGCACACACGAAGCCCTCAGAGCAGCACTCCTCAGAGCCTGTGTTACCTTCCCGTCGGGCGGAGCGGGCCCGCTTTTCCCGGGATCACACTGCAGCCACCCCACGCCCGGCCGCTGTCCCGGCCATTGGCTCCCGCTCGGCAGCCGCCGTGCTCCAGCGCTTCACATGGCGAAACGCTGGCTCCCGTCGGGGCTGGGCGAAGCACGCGTTTCCCGGCGCGGGGCGGGAGACGCCTGACCCGCCTGACCTGGCCCCGCGCCCCTGGGTTTTGTGAGGCTCTCCCGTCCCCCGGCCCCGC
>VZRL01006115.1:104097-133603 GCA_013397895.1 Origma solitaria | reverse complement strand
CGCCGCACCGCGTCCGCGTCCCCTCCCCGACCTGGCGGCCGCCGCGTCGCTCTCCGAGTCCTCTCGCCGGTCTGCCGGCCCCGCACCCGGGAAGCACAAACTCCGCATCATTCGGCATAAACGTACTCAGGGATGCTGAAGCAGCCCTTGGCACAAGGGGAGCTGACAAGAGCTGGTGATGCGCATCAGTAGGTTCCAATTAAAATGATCTGCCTCAGTTCCTTAAAGCGACTCCTGCGGGAAATATTTCCCGGGGCTGGGCAGGGGTGCCATAACCCACACCTGGATGGGGAGGCTGTGGCGGCCGGGGAGTCAGAGCGTTCATCCGGCACTTGTGTCAGTTTGCAGGAGCACAACACAGCTTTGAAGAACCGCGCCGTGCCCCTGCCTGCAGCATGCCAGCGGCTCCCCTGCTGCTGCCGGCCTTGCTTACCCACAGCCATCGAAGTTCTCCAAAAGATGTGCACCTGCAACTACTGCTGCCTGGGCTGGTACCAGTGACCAAATAGCAAATTCCACTGAGGGATACTACCGCTACCACATTTTTTTTGTGATTGATGCAAAAAAATAAAAGCTGTTTAGGGCACAGAAAATTAGAAGGTCATGAACCTTTGCCAAGGGCAGAATCAGTCACAAGAGCTCCCACCAGCGAACCTGGTCCTATAAGCCCTCTTCAAACAGTATGGGTATGGCTGTTCCCAGGACAATCTGTTTTGGCACCTGCCTCTCTTTACCATTAGAAAGGTTTCTCCGAAGTTGTAGGTTGGGTTTTTTGTTTGCACTACAGTTATTAGTAATCATATATAATCCTTTCACCACAGACACAATGAATGCTGATCTTCCGAAACAGCCTTTAGACTACCAAAGACTTTTACATCCATCTTCTTCCAATACTCTCTTTTTTCAGCCAATAACTCCCCTTTTTTCCCAGTTCTGCTCAGGACTATACAGAACTGGTCTACGATTACCACTTCTACAGTGATTGACTGACTGCATTAAAACTGACTGAGTTCCACCAGTGGATCATTTCATACTGAGTAGAAACTAGGAATTTTGCCACCATTAAAAGAACTAACATTGTTCAGAACACGTGTCAATCAAGCAGTTAAAAAAATTAAAAGAATTAGTGGCTCTACCATATTGCCTATGCTAGCGATTCTGTTGCACAGGGCACATTTTCTGAACAGCTGGATAATGCAAACTGAGCTGGAATTTGCAACTTCATATTTCAGGCTCTCTATTGTGTTTACAAAGAAGTAAAACTCATAAGGCAATACTGAAATTAACAGAAAATTAAATTATGAAAAGGCAGAAGTACACGCTGTACAATAAGTGGTTGATGATGTATTTATGCCATTAAGCTGTTCACTCATGCATTTTCACAATTCATATGAAGACAGGTTTGTTCAAGTAACAGATAACTAATATATGCAGCTAAACCCCCCAAACCAGTAAACCAGCTTCAGGAAGAAGAACCATATATTACTTCCCATTACTTCTTTTGGCAAATCATTACCATGACTCATAGCATCAGAACACTTAGTTTGAGCAAAAAGTTGATGGTACAGTACACTATGCTTTAACTTGAAAAATTATTTGCTTCATCATATCATAATCAGAAGATTATGAACTGGTGCACTTCAAGTTCCTTAGCTACTGCTTTGCTGAAGTTGCTTTAGAAAAAGAAATTTTAACAAGATTAAGATTACTGATGTAGTCAGCAACACTAAAGCCAGCGATGTTTAAAATGAACATAAAATATAACAAAACATTTTCAACCATGTAAAACAATGCTGCACATATTTCAACATACAGACTACATTGTTACTACAATTAACTTTCTTTTTCAGACTGCTTCAGTATAAGGAAGTTGAAAATTATATATTCCACCTAGCATTTTGTTTCTTTCAAAATTAAAAACTTTGAAACAACGAAGTGTTATAATGTTTGAAACAAAATACAGTTTATGCACAGCTAGAGAGCCCAATTCTTTTCACATTTATTCATGTGTTTTACTGATACTCAGTGAGACTGTGGATGTGAATGAACAAATGTACAAGCAGGCAGTAAAACATTCCAGTTAGACATGATTCCAGTATTTTAAAACATTTAAGAATACCATGGCTAACCAAGGAAAGATGTGTGACAAACTGTTGCACTCCTTTTGCATAGCTAGATTTTTTGGGTGACAAAACTTGCAAAGACAGAAGCTGCTCACATGAGTGTAAAAATGTTTGAATTCCCTTTTTTGATTCTCACCAAGAACACTGGAAAGCAGGTCTTGGACATCAAGGCAAGTGAATTTCCTTTTCTTTTAAAATGAAACACTCATTTATAAATTCCTTAAGTTTCTCTCCAAATATTTTCTATAAAGGAAATGAAAATGTTTTGTATTCTGACCTGGACAGATAAGCAGGAAATAAGCATCACAAAACTACCACATGCTATCACAGGTCAATGTTGTTTAGTTTATACCTAAATGTTCCATCAGTAATTATGGAAAATTCTAAATATAGTTGGTCCAGCTCTTACAGATGTAATGCAGCAATGAGAAGTGCTATTGGACACCACTGAACATCCATAGCCAGGTCTCCACAAGGAAAGAATGAGTCCTGTAATATTTGCATGCTCATTTGAAACAAGTATGTACATCTGTAATACCCAAAGGGATGTCTTCCAAGTTATTGTTTGTTTTCCTGCTCTCTTTCTCCTATGTCTTTTGGAGCAGAATGTTTCACTCCACATCTCTGCAACCCCATCATGTATTACTGAAAGTAGTAACTACTGATGTTTGAAAAGAAATACACAATCTTACTAAATTTTCCATCAAAGTTTGGTATCTCAGTCATAAGTCAGCAGTGGGAGTGGTCCCTTTCAAAGATCTGGACTGGTAACTTATTTTCCACTATTCAGTTGCTACTGAAGTGTAATACTATCCAGTCTATTGAGTGTGCACAAATTCTTCTCATACCAAATTTTTAAGCTTTTAAAAAAATTATACCTGCAGATAAGACTAAGAAGCAGCTGTTTTAAGAACATGCTGCTGTTGTGGTGAGCAACAAGATTTCAAGGAAATTCTGAAAATGCTGTACTCCAAAAAATGAATTTTTACATTCATTCTGACAAGCTGGAGTGCAAAACTTCCATACATTGAGCAGTCAAATGATTACAGACAACATGGCACCAAATATGTAGAGAGCTTAAAAAAATATTGTGAATTTGCTTTCTCAAGTAGAAGTGAACTAACAGTTTGGATGTGAAGAGAAATGCATTTCTGTTCTGTCCTATGCATTTCTGTTCTGTCCTATGCATTTCTGTTCTGTCCTATCCACACTCTTAGTCCCTATTCACACTCATTTAAAAACATCTCATTTAAAACATTCGTCATGTTCTGTGATGATCAAAGTCATTCAGCTAGACTCCTACATAATAGTGGTTGTTGAAGGAAATCCAAAATACCCTTTATACAAGGGTGTTTTGGAGTACTGCAAATACTCTTGCAATGAAGACTAAATTATATTCTGGAAAAAAAGGGCAATATTCAAAGTAGACAAATGTCAATTTCATCAACAATACTTTTCCCTTTAGGATTCCTCAGAGATCCTCCAAGGGGCTTAATTCCCTGCCAGAAGTTATTCTATCCTAAAAGTGACCAAGAAAAGATATATATTTCTTTTATATTTACATATTATACATATTTACATTTTCTTTAATACTACAGTTGTTGAAGGAAAAAAACCCTGGATACAGATTTATTATCTGCCTTTAACTATCCCAACAGTATTTTTTTCCCTTTGAAAAAATTTACAAGTCCTCTTCAGGTCCTTTGGAAACTAGATACAGTCCACGTTATGCAGGCCACCGTCCACAGTCAAAGCACCAAATCTAAACCAAAGAAACAGTGTATTTTTAGGTGATTGCCTAGATTATAGAATCAATCTTTAATTTATTTATGGGGGTTTCCTTTCCCTTGCCACATGCCAACAGAGGCATTTGTACCTAACTTTTGTATGTGCAAAGAAGACAGACGAGCGGAAGCTCTGCTGCAAGGAGGGGACTGGGAGTGGGGAACAAAACAAAACTAATTCTGCTTGAAGCTAAACTCCACTCTACCAGCAATTTACACTGGAACTTTCAGATGTTTATTTTTATACACTTTCTCATCATCACAGGAAAAAAATCAAAATCAGTCTGTATGTGATAATAAAAGTCTGTATGTGATCCTTCTCAGGATTTTAAGAAACATGTTTGCCTCTTCATGTTATTTAAGCAATCTGAAAACTGCAAAATCATTAATTCAAATTGGTATACTTCCAGCTGTTAAAAATAACATCTAGAAGTGAGGAATTAAAAGACACCACTGTATTGCTGCAACAGTATTATGTATTGTGTTTAAGTTCAGAATTAAACTGTCTGTGCAACAGGAATTTTTATTAGCTAAACCAAAGTAACATGAAACAAAACTGCCACAAAAATGGCTGTATCAGAATGATTTTGCAGCAAAGATCCAAGGTTTTGAATAATTTTGTTACATCTCATTTGAACAGTTTAAAATATATTTATAGTTAAAGATACTATAGAATTGTTGCCTTAGTTTAAATTACGGATCTATAAAATGTACCAAATTAAGCCTGCCCCTAGTTTCAGCCCCAAAAGGGAAAACAATTGCTTGCCTTTCCAAAATGTGATTGTTTTCAGCCAGCTCTTTAACAACACCTTCCATTTCCTCCTTTAGTTTCTTCATCCTGTAGTAATCAGAAGCAAAAGAAAGGTTACAGTTTTTATAGCGATAGTTACCTGTTCTGATCACTCACCACCAGAGTTTTCAGCAACTTGCCATTACATACAAAATAAGGGTTGGCTATTTAAAAAGAGACAGATGATATATTAGTGCTGCCCCCCACTCACTTCCAGATCAGTGCCACCACTTTAGCAATGTAAAATTCTTGATCTTAATACAGCAATCACTGAGTCAATTAATTTTTTTTCAATTTCCCTGTATATAAAATTCTCACCCAAGAGTCATTTCCACTAATGTGTTTGAGCTTGGATAGACTGTATTCATTGTATGTTTCATCCCACTGGAAGCTGCAAACATTTTCTGTGGCAGGGCATCTTGTAACTGTAACAGAAAAAAAGGAAATTTAAGTTACAATGTAAGTTGTCATGTATATCTTGATGCCCACCTTAAAATCCTTTTTAAAATTCTCCATTGCTGTGATACCTCATAAATACATTACAGTACTAAGGTGGCTGATATTCTCTAAGCTGGGATCATCACAGCAAATTTGTAATGACATGACCTGGTTTGTTCCATCTTCTTATCTAATAATTTCATAATTAACTCTGGAAAGGAAGAATTATCTATTTGTTATGTTGGTAGATATCCTAGGGCAAAAGGATCCTAATCAATCAATGGATTGGTGGTGCTACTAAAATACAAATAATAAGTGAAGTGCTGCTCTCCACCATTCCTTAACTGATTTTACACTTAGCGGGGGCTTTTCTTTCATTCATCTTTCCTTTCTAAAAAATAATATAAACAAATTTTACCACAGGAAAATGCTCTTATTCTCTCAGTCTTGAGGTAATTATGCTAAGTTTCCATCCTGCAGTATTACCGTCCAAAGCATTAGTTTAACATTAAGTATGTATCCCATAATCTTGACTGTGGAAGTAGTGTTTTTATACTTCATAAGAGAATTAGGATAATCCTCTATGTACTCAGAAAATATTATAGTAACAGTTGCACAGAACATTTCTCAATGAACCCACATCCATTTGCACTGATTTTTGGGAAGGGAAATGCTAATATTACCAAAAAACCCCCAAATCCACAAACCCCAAAACATCCAAAGCCACAAGTCCCACCAAAAAATCCCCACTCAAAAAAAACCCACCCCAAACCAAACCAACCCCACCAAATTCCAAAATCATGTAATGATTAAAAAAATCACATTATTCAATTATTCAAAAAATAACACCGTTCTCTAGACCACTCTGACATAGCAATGAAGCTACTGTAGACCACATACTGCACCCACGAAGTCCTATATTTCAATACAACTGCATCACTGTAAGAGTCACTGTAAACAACACTATTGACATGAAAATATGTGGATGTCTAATCTATGCAAATACTTCACATAGTTTTGAAGCATTCTACCTCATTTATATACTCCTGGTATTTGGACACCTCTTCTTCAATACCAAAACACTGGTTGGTGAGAGCGAGTAACTGCTTCCTTGTGTGAAGCATTTTCCTAAAAGAAAAAGAGTTTTAAGAGCTGCCTATACACAAGTGGTACAGTGAACATTACCAAATATTAATGAAATCGATAGCTTGCCTTGTCCAATCCTCAGCTTTGTCCAAAAATGTATCATACTTGCTGACACATTCATCTTTGAAAAGAGCTATGGCTTTTGTAGCATGCAAATACAGCTTCTGCCTGCAACACAGAAACAACGACAACAGCGTCATACTGCTTTCAAAACCCCATTCCTCTAACTCTCTTAAATGTGGAGAAAGGTTTGTGGACTTAATATCTGTGCAGCCACCTTTATTCAGGCTGTTGTAATGTGTAAGAACTCAATGTGCTACAGGAACTGACAGTTTGTATCTCAAAAATATCCCCCAGCAGGGAGAAAAAAAATTATTTGAAACATTTAGTTTGTATTTGCATTCGAACAAATGGTCGAATGTCTTCTTTGAGTCAGCTGGTATATTAAGGAAAAGGAATTCTAAATGGAAAGGATGAAAGTCCTAATTATTTCACATTTACCTACTGCAGATACTCGGAACTTACAGCACATATGAATAGTCTTTTGCACTGAGTAACATACATGCAAGAAAAATAACTGGAGTTTTGTGTCAGCCTAATTTTATGACAAGAGGAAAAAGAAAAGGAAAAGAAAGCAAAACAAAATCCAATTCTTGTTAGTGTGGCAGACAGTAGTCTCACTGTAATTCCCTTGCCATGCTATGCATTGCACCAGTAAGTGTAAGGGATACTGGAACACTACAGACTAACACCTACTTCTGGTATTTCATTAAGTCTTGCATGATAGATATTGGTTAATTAAATTCTAGCTAGAGCGTAGTTGGACTGTCATCAGGAATGCATACCTATCATTCAACCAGAAAAAAAAATTCAAATTGAGTGCTGGTCTCTTGTCTGCCTAGAGGTAAATATTACAAACGGCAGCCTCTGCTGCTAATAGCACACAGTCCTTAACAAAAGCCACTGCCATCTCCCTCCAGGGTGAATCAAGCATGAAAAAGATGGACATAGGATCTCAACCTGTACAGTCCCAGGGAGATACTTGTGGTAGAAAATATACCAGTATTCAAACCATGAAAATTAAGCGTATTTATTTGAAGTTAATTATACTCTAATACAAGGTCACAGTTTTCATAGTAGAAAAATCTCTCCTCTGCTTGGCAGTTATCCAGTTTAGCTTTCACTATGGGAAGATCAAGAGGCATGGCTGTGCCCTCTGTATGACAGCTTTCTATCTGTAGTCGTCAGTGAAGCCACACTCTTGGTAGCAAGAGCAAGACTTTTTAGGAAATTGCCTAAGTGGTGTCTAAATTCATGCAGCATTCAGCAAAGTCTAGAGAACCACTCAACTGACCAGCCATGCAGAATAATTTATTTACTTACACATAAGCATCTAGCATCATTTGAGATAGAATCATAGAATGGTTTGGGTTGGAAGGGACCATAAAAAACATCTAGTTCCAACCCCCCCGTCGTAAACCACTGCCAGACGTGGGGCAGCCACAAATTATCTGGGCAACCTGTTCCAGCGTCTCATCACCTTCACAGAGAAGAACTTCAATGTATCCAACCTAAAGCTCCCTCTTTCAGTTTGAAGCTTGTCCTATCAATGCAGTTCCCAAGGAAGAGTCTCTCTTTGGCTTCCTTGCAGGTCCCCCCTTCAGCTACTGGATGGCTGCCAGGAGGTCTCCATGCAACCTTCTCTTCTCCAGCAAAGATACCCTGCCCTGCTTCTGACCACCTGTCCAGAAAGGTGTAGGTTTCCCCTCTGGCTTGTGTCCCACCTCCCAGTCTCAGAACATGTCTCAGATACCTTAGGGCAACTTAAATGACATTAGGCATTTGAACATGAGGAACTGAATAAATCCTGAGACAAGTACAGAAATATAGAATCAGTGGAGACTGATGGGAGCTTAGCGACCCAAGTTACATACAGATGCTTAACGTGGTCCCCTCACAAGAGTGGCAATTTTAAACAGGCATGGAGATGGCATTAAAATTAATTTTGCATGTTATATTTCCTATAAGATTAAATCACTCTAGAATTTCAATCAGTTAGTCCATATTTTACTCATCTGTACAAAATTATCTCCACCTTAGCTACAAAGTCATTTTAATCTTACTCAGGGCTTTTTCCTCCCTGAAAAAAAACATGATAAAAGTGTACTTCCTATAAAACAGTTATGCCCACATAACAAACAGGTATTTTGCATTTAGAAGGCCTATCAGCGAAAAAATTCTACCACCAGAAAGCACTTCATTATCATATGCTGCTACCTCTATGTATTTAAGATATTTTAAAGAAATTTTTTTACCCAGCAATTCTGAAGAGATTTTGATTTACAATAAAAATCAACAGGATGGGTTATTGGCAGGAGCACCTGGAGGACCTGAAAGCAATCATGGTAGTTCCCAAAGGTAACTTCAAAACTTACTTGTCAAACTTGTGTATTTGTTCTTCATTGTAAGGAAGCCCTAGGATCAGAGCAGATGACAGACATTATCAGTCTACTTCTGTTAGCTGTATTTATGCAAATCTCTACTAAGTTTACCCATTTCCTATACAGTTTCCTTCTTTTGATAGGTAAAAATGGTCACATACTTTTTTCCTCCTTTCCAGTCTTGCAATTCAAATTTATGCTATTAATAATGGTGTTCCATTCATATGGGCTTTAACATGATATCACACTAAGAAGAACCTACAGACACATCCACTATGGCTAACTCTCCATACCTACCACTAATACCCTAGTCAAACGAAGACTGAACTGTCCTTTGCATTACATTTTACGTTAAAAGTGAATCAAATAAGATACTTACTTCGTTCTGCTTTGTCTTTTTTGAACTGATAATAGATGTCTGTGATGGAAGACAGGAGCGCCTGCAGCCTTTCTGGACTAAAGTGACATAAGAAAGAAAAAGGTATTTTACACATAAGCTCAAGTACCTATTAATGAGTTTTATGAACTACAACTCAATGCAGAATTCAATACATATCAGAACAGTAAGTACAGTTACTCACTTTCTGTCTTTTGGATGCATGCCTTCCTGATTTGCCCAGGTGTCAGCCAGTAAACCACCAGGAGAAAGTTTGGTTTTGATATCTTGAAGACTAGTTTCTATTGTGCCCTGAGAGCTGGAGAGCTACATAAGAGCAAGAAGGTTCAATAAACTGGGATAAACTGAAAAATGGCTTGAGAATTACTTGAGCGTGTTAATACTACAGACCCATTTGTTTCACTGATCTCCATTAAAGAAGTATGTCCAATTATCTGCCTAGGCTTTGCTAGAAGCAGATAAAGCAAGGTATTATGAAAGAAAGAATCATATTTGATGCTGACATTTCTCTTAGTTAGAATTTATTTCTTTCAACAATAACTTTCAACCTTTCATATATCCCTTATTTACTTCTACCCTTGTTCTTCAGGTTTATGAAGAATTCATATAATAACTATCCACATAATTCATACCTTCCTTTCTCTGCAGTTCATACTACCTTCAAAATAAAAATGCACTAATCATCTTTTCCTTTTAGAATGGAGGACTTTATACCTGCATCCAATGTGTAATGTTATTTTCAATTTTTCTTTACATATTTGGAAACATGGTGCACATTTCAAAGCAGATCAGTCTGAAGTGTGTTTGTGTTTGTTACATTTTAGAAAGCCAACAAAGTAGTCAACAACTCCTTAAGGAAAGGAAAAAATGGAAAAGAAAAAAAAAGCAAAGTAAAATATATTTCAGGGTTATAATTCTTCAGTATTTTAGAAAACGGGAATGTATTTTCAGGAACTTATTTTCACTACAATGAGCTAATATAAAATGATTTGCTCTGTTTTCAGAAAGATATTTACATCGTTAAAATGTATGGACATTTTAACAAGCACTGGCAATCTAGAAATTACATTGAAAATTCAGAGTTATTCACAGAAGCCTGTGTTATCATGCATTTGGCTTTTTCTGTAGCAATACCATTTTCGGAATGACAAGGTAACTTTGTAAGACACTTACACGCAAGAGTTTTGTGTGTATCTCTGAAATTTCATCCACTTCTGATGCTTCCAAGTTGATCTGCATCAAATTCTCATATCTGACCAGCAAAAAAAGCAATTAAAAAAGAAAATAAAGTGAATACACTTGAAGTATTTCTTGAATCCAGATCGTAACAGTGACTGCCTTTTCTTGTATATGAAATACAGTCTCTGTCAAGCAACAACCATGAAACTGACAAATTTAAGTGGCCATTAACAATGGAAACATTTCCGTTTCAAAAAACATTCCTTGATTTTTTCCTAAATTGGAACTGTTAAAATTAAGTTTGAAATTTCCACTCCTGAATTCTTTATTCTCTTCTCATTACTTGTACTTGACAGGTAATGGAAGACTATTTTCTCTCATCAAGTAATTTAAAAAATCTTATTAAACTAAAAGTACTTAAAGTAGTCATTAACAAACCAATATTTCAGTGAACCAAAATGCTTTTCTGAGAAAAAGCTACTGGGTTATTAAATGTTTAGAGGCTGGGATAGTAGGACCATCTGTTCATATTGATACTTTCCATATGACCATAGCTCAAGTGCCAAATAAATTATTCAGGACAATATTTTTCCTGTTGAGTCTCACGTACATTTTATTTTTAAAAACACCGTGACGAACAGCTCAACTGCTTTCAAAAAATACGTACTTTGCTCAAGTTCAATACTTCGTTTACTTTTCCCAAAAAAAGACTTTGCATTGTCATGCTTTGAAGCACTCCCTTGAAAAGGAAGGACAAACAAGAGGGCATGTCTCTTAGAACACTTTTATGGAGTTAGCAAAGTCAAACAAATTGAAAATCCTGCCTCTTTGTAAGAGGCAAGAACACCATGTGCAAACACACAGCAAATTTCTGTTCCCACAAGAACTACTCTGGTTCACGAATGAATGTAATTTTTTTTCAAACTGCTGCTCTGAGATACTCTTGAGCACCAGAGTCACAAATTTGAACCAAACACAGACTGAGCAAGATCTAGTCCTGCCAACTAGTGCAAACTGGCTTTAAGAGGAGTTTGGGGTTACTGCCCTGATTTGTAACTATGCTGCACAGGTATGGTGTTATCTTTCAAGTTACCAACTTCACTGTTTCATTTTGTGTTTTTGCAGTGTTTTGAAGCCAATACAAACTGACACACCTAGGTTTTAAGGTAGGAGTGGCACACACACAGCAAATCTGTCAAACCCTTGGGTATCCACCATTACTGCATACAAGCTCTTCCATTTGCACAGGCATAGCAGCTCCAACAGGTTTAAGCCTATTTTTAAGTCTACTCTGCAAACCCAGTGGTTCTACATGTGTGCACTAGTCATCTTGCAGGTATCTGCATTTTCAGAGCAGTCTGGTGGCAAGTTCAGAGAATCCTTTGACTAAGAGCATTTTGGGAAGACTGGCACTAGGTTTAACAGGAAAACTACCACCCATAGGAGAATGCTAAGAAGAGGTGGTATTTAAAGTTCCTATCACACTGCATAAGAATAACACCTTTTTGGGAGGAGGGCAAGGCGGGTGGGTTGGGTTGTTTGGGGTTTTTTTTGCAGCTGCTCTGTGTTGTATTTCAACATTAAAATTCCTTCCACACAAAAAATGCTACAGTCTTAAAGCTGTGTAAGGGGCAGTATTTAAAGTCATATGCAACCAAACTCAGTGACAAAAGCATTAATGAAAGCAAAGCTACTTGATTCTTTGTCCAGGCTTTACTACAGCTTCTAGAGTCAACAAGAGCAAATGAGCTGAGTCAGAGAAAAAAGGAGAAAAAGAACATACACAACTACTACTCAATAGTAATTACTTGTTCTTATTAGGTTAAGGAGCAAAATCAACATTGTAATTTGAGTAACACATATGACCAAATCTGCTTAAGTCAGTGCCATCAGAAAATCCGTGCTGACTCAAATTTAATTTTTATATGCAAAACCACTCCAAATAATCATAACCTAAAATACTGTTGTCACAAAAAATTATAATGAAAATTCAGTGTGTCTGGTGCAGTGCTTCTACTCACATTTTCTCAGCTTTCTCAATGTTTCTGCTGCAGAAATCCAGCCTGATGACAATCTCTGCCTTTTTGTGAACCATTTCATTGTAATCATCCTTGATTATTTCACTAAAAAAGTGAAGTGTTAGTCTATAAAAAAAGCATTCAACTGCCATCCTACCAGCAATCAGTAATACAAAAATACACCAGCAGCAATAAGTGCCAGGAGGAATTGCTTTCAGTTACAGATGCATTAACATAATCCTTATACTAAAATACCTTGTGCAAGCTGTTCAGTTGTAGCTACATGTTACCAAAGATTAGAATTAAATTATCCACAGAAGAAAGTAAATTTGCAAACACCTTATCTTTTACTGTAAAAAAAAAAAAACAAAAAACCCACTTTGTTTCTTTAATGACAGAATAAAGGGGAAAATTCAGAAAGCCTATCCTTACTCAAGGATAAAGAAAACCTCCCAAGATATCGAGAGATCACAGAATTATGCATTGATAATCAAGGCATATTTCAATTTAAAAGAAAAAGCATAATGAAATGCAATCAGTCGCTTACATTAGCCATCGAATTCCTTTTCGCATCAGCTCCTGGTAAAGTAGCAAAGAACTGGCAACTCTGCAGGCATAACATACAATACCTGTCACCGCCTGGAGGAAGAAAAAATAGCGTAAGTACTGATCTGGCATTCTTTTAACAATTGCTTCAAGTCAATACATCACAACAAAGCAACACATTAATAAAAGAAAGAGCAATATGAGAATGGTAGCTTAAAATGCATAACTTGGCCTAAGCTTTAGTCAGGCAACAACCAAACACCCATTACAAAGGCAGAGCTAAGCATGGGTTTTCCAGTTGTGCTGAAGCATCTGTGAGGGATGAAACAAATCTCAAAAACAAAGGTGATACAACTTACAATTTCTGTTATAGTCACAAGTACATTTCTTCAATAGTTTAGGAATCAAGCACATACATTAAAAGGAACTTGTAAAACCTGTCCCTTTTTCTAATTCTAAGGCTAGAGATTCTCTTCATTTACCCAATTCCACTTACAATCTTGCTGCATTATTTAGAATTGAGAACAAAGTTTCAGACATAATAATTTACAACATTTTAAACAATTAGAATCAACTGATGCCTTTCTGTTTATTAATTTTCAAGACTACTAGTATTTAAAGGGACATACATTTTCAGGACTACCATGTCTGAATACAAGGCTCCTCAGCAGTCAGTATTTCACATGTATAAATGGTTGTCACAAAGTCAAGCATGGCTGTGCATACATTCAGTAGTTTTAGAAAAACAACCAAAAGAATGAGACATCCTTAGGTCTGACAGATTCTGGAAATTTTTAAGAGGCAACAGAAATTCTACCCTTCTGCAGAGTCCTAGAGACTCCTCCCTGTTTACTGAGCAAGAGTTATTTTTCTAGTGTTAAATTTTTCACCATGAGAGGTGAAGTAATGAAGCTTCTATCTTCAGGACTACAGAGTGTCAGGCTCCTTTCCATGCCCCCTCCCCCCCCGCCCCCGAATTATACAGTAACAGAGAGCTTTGAATTTAGAAGACTGGACTTTGGGTTTGTTATTTACAACAAAACAAAACAAAACAAAACAAAACAAAACCATATTTTGTATAAAAAGTATGGTTTTAATATACTTTTAGATCCTTTGTTAACAAATATATTTCTATCACTTAGAATCCTCATCAGAATATTAAAATAGTTTTATTAACATTATTAATTTCAAAATAAAGTAGCTTTCACTTCAGTATCATTATCTGAGACAGATATATAATCTAAAATGGTAATTACTCACTTTAGCCATACTGGCATCTCCATCCAAATCGTAACGTTGATGTACTTTAGGAAGTAAAACTGAAACATAAAACAAATATGTGTATTTTCTTATTTTCCAGAAGAGACTTCAAAAGTTCAGATTGTTTTCCCTTCCCACCCTGTACGCTGCTTTTATGCCTTTTAAAATCATGTGGTTCTCATACACACCTTTAAAACTGGCCTTTGTTTGAAATGTTTTAAATTACTTGGTATCTTCAGCAAATTGTCCTTTACTTCCTTTTCAGACTCACTTCTGAACACGCTGCACAGCACAGATTTCATGCATGTGTCCACTAGCAATCTCTTACCATTGAGAGAGCCAACTGTTTCTCTCTGTTCTTCAGCGCCATGTTTGCCTGCATGGGAGACCATTCCCTTTTTATCTTATGGCTGCTTAGTTTCATTGATGCTCTTGAGGGCATGACTTCACCAAAGAGCTTTTTTAAACATCAGATAGCACCTATCAGCTGAATCTCCTTTGTTCTCATGCTCACTGGCTCCTTCAGAAAGCTCTGTGACACAATATAAAGGCCCTGTTGATCCTTCCACAAACAGCTCACCTACCCACACTCTTCAGTGCCTCTGTGTGAGTGCCAGCTGGCCTGAGCAGTCAGTATTTAGGATGTACTCACAAAAGCAACAGTGACCGCTCAACTGCAGCCATGTCCTCCAGCGCATCATTTATAACAAAAGGGCTCTGGCATAGGCCCCTCTAAAAGCCTCTCAATGATAAATGGAAATTCAAAACCTTTATTTCTTTTTTTTTCCCCTGTTATGGCATTACCTTATCTTCTGAGCAAATGTACATTGTAAAGACCTCCTCTGTTAACTGAAAGGCTAACCACATTCATGACAAATAAAAAAAGAAAGTAAAACTTGACTTTCCACTTAGTGAGTAATGGAACAAAATAACCCTCTCTGAATTACTTTCTATAATGTTTCTTTTTACTTGTTAAAAGTGTCATGCTTCAAAAAAAGCTCCAAACTCCATAAGCACCCCTACATCACAGCACACAAATGTTCAGGTTCAAAGGACTTCGAACATAACAAGCACCTACTGTTCCTGTAAAAATGTTCTGGATACTCATCAGTTTTGAAAAACATTGGACTGCATACTTAGAACTTCAGATATCAACAAAGGAAAATTTCCAACACTATTTCTAAGACGTAACAGACACAAAACACTTAATTAAATAACCCAAACTATTTACATAAGATAACTGTAAGAAAGGGGAAATTACTTTCATGTACCTTCTTCATAGATTAATCCAACAATGTTCACAGCCTCCCTGCTTACTACAAAGATAGGATTCTCCTCAGTTGTTCTGGGGAAGAGTTGTGCCAATCTGCCAGGCTCTAGTATTAAGCGCCGACCTTCATATATCAGTTCTTGATTCTGAGATGGTATTTTTGTCTGTTTGTAGACCAACTCATGAAATATAGCAGCTCTATAATACAAACAATATAATCGGTAGTGGTTAGATTCACTACAATAGTTCAACAATTCAGATTTTGTATTATTTAAATAAAAATTGCTTTAATTTCTGATTACTTAAGAACTGGGTTTACATATAAAGCATTTGACTTTAAAGTAGAAAAAACAGCATGCTGCCTAAGGCTCCAGGTTGCTCTGTTACAAAAATAAATGCTATTTCCTGTAAAATATCAAACTTCCTTTCTACCTCTGATTTTCTGCCAAAGCACGTCTGTCTAAACAAACTTGCTCTGGTTTGAAGGTCAGTAAAAACAGGCAACACTAGATGAGGGGAAGGAAGCATACTCAAGTTTTCTAAGGCATACCCTCGTCTTCAAAGGCGATAGATGGTCTCTCCAAAAGAAAAGCCTGGTGTTCTACATGTCAAAAAATTAAATTCAGCCTGTAACCTAACAGATAGCCACATGATTTCCTAAAACAGCAGTGATAAGGAAGACCAAAGACACACTGGAACTTTATTTACAGCAATCAATAGATACAAGGATAAGAACTTATAACACCACCACACTTCTCCCCACCAAAAAAATCCCATCACAAAAACCTACCAACACAATAGCAACAAAAACCCCAAAGCAATTGAAACTAGAAAAACCTCCTAAAAAGAAGGAAAAACCTTCAGTACAGTAACAGGTGGGGCCGGTTTGCCTCCTGTGCAGCACTAGTAAACTATCACTTCTTAATACTACAGTTAGTTTATAAATAACCATACATGCAAATAATAATAAAAAAATAGATGCAAGATTTCTCTGCAAAACCAGTATTTGGGCTCTCTCAAAATAAAAATAATGGAATAGGAAAGAAAAATTGAAATTGCCAGAACTGTAATTACACATTTGATAAAATAATAGTATGCATCCAGGTATTATAAATTAACACACAGCTTTTAACAACAGCACGTCATGGTCATAAACTGAACCCCATATAAATCAGGATCCTAAACTCTATCAATTACCACTTCAGAACCCCTGTGAGAGTTTTTCGTCAGACACATGTGCATTTTGTATGCTTGAGGATAAGATATGGAAGAGATGAATACAGTCTCTAGAAAACTAGTTTGTAAACCAGTAACATATACAAACACCTGATGAGTTGGCCTCTGTTGTGAAAACACATTGTTAACACACCAAGGATTAAGACTGCGTTCTGCCACTAAATAAGACTAAGTTTAAGACCAGTTGATTTGACCTTCAATGACTTTTATTTTTGGTCAATATGCATCTATATGCACTATGACTATGCAAGAAGAATTGTGCCCTTTCACTTCCTCAAATAAAGTGCCAAGGAAAGGCTGCTGAATCTGTAACGCTGGTGACATAAGGTCACAGGCTACTGAATTTGTAACTGTGGTGATACGAGGTCACAGTGCTGTTAGCCTGAACAAGCGCAAAGTAATGAAAATAGAGATAGAGAACACTTACGTATTATAGTTGTGAATATAAACTTTGTGCAAGGTCATCTGCTGTAACGAAAAGATGTGGATTATTATTCGGTGCAGTATGTCACTCGTCTCTGCAAAAAACTGGTCAAATCCCCAGCATTTTTCCTGGTCTGCTTCAAGAATATTCGCAAGGACAGGTGTGAGCAGTACTTGCAGACCCCTAGAGGACACCAGGAAGAGATGAGACAACTTGGATCGACTTGGAATGTTTTACCTTGCAACCAATTGCAATACTTCATTTTACTTGTCTCATAAATAGACACCTGTTATCCCTTAAAGAATATGTCTGTGCCTTTTTTTCCTACACACAGCAACAAAATGTTCAATGGCAATGTCCACTGTTTTTCATTAATACACGTACTTAAAATCTTTCATTTTTAGGCTTAACTATCAAGTATTTTTTCTTGATATTTGAGATATTTCACAGACACTGCAAAAATTACATAAAACTTTAAAAGTCTACATTGTAGAACTGAGGCCACCTTCTACCACTGTAGTAACATTTTTCCCAGCTCCCCCCACACACCAAAGTGTACCACTTTGAAGGAAGCCACTGCCATTTAGGATTTGCTGGTGGAGATGCTTGTGTGAGCACACTATGCTGCTTTCCATCAAAATGAGCTGAATTAGCAAAGACTCATTATTTAAACCCTCAACACTAAGAATTCATCCTGATTGAGATGCAGCTAAATAAGTACTCTGCACATGCAGCTTGAATGCTGCAAAAAAACCTGTGTAACAATTTCCTTACAGTTGTTACTATTCTAGGAGAAAAATCAGCTTAAATTTCTTGCATTTCTACCTTGAGCATCTGAATGGTAAGGAACTTCACGGATCCTATTCGTGCATTACCACAAACAACTTCTCCAAAATTTTAACATTATGTACACATCAAGCCTGAACCCAGTGGCAGAACTGGTAACATTTTGAAAAAAGCTCCAGCAGCTTGCAAGCACACTGATGACACCATTAGAGGTCAGTGGATGCTGTGCTCAAACTTACTTTAATACTAAACTTATAACACTAAATATTGTTTAAATGCTATTTAAAAGTATTACTGTGAACAGATGTTTAATGAAAAAATCTGCTTCCTTTATCATTTCAAGCAGTTCAATTATAGAGAATAAGAAGAGGAAACAAATGAGCAGTATCATGAAAAACATACAAATTGCAAGTTCTGCACACTCTAAACTAATGAATTGATATAAACCAGACTTTGACTCTACACCACTTAAGGATGTACGTACTTGGCTTTCAGAAAAGTTTGCTTCTAGAGTCTCTTCATAGAACAATTTATTTCCTCCTTTACCATGAAGAATTAGTAACTTTAAAGTACAGAAGAAGTCTCAGGAAGATAAATAGATAAATGGGTTATGGGAGGTGTTTTCAAGGTCATACCAAAATTAGATCTTTCATGGCTCTTCCTACTGAATACTGTGGACATATGAAGGAAAAATACGATGATACAATTGAAGCGATACTATGGGTATATGCTAAAATGTGCTGATGTGACCTTTTTCTTAGCAAAAAGTAAGCCTCTGAACTCTCAATGCTTATAATTTCTTTCCTACTGCCTAATCTTTGTCATGTCTGACGTCACATTCTTGCAAGAAATGAGGGTCAAAATTATTGCTTCTTTATTCCTGATGGTGGAGAAAATGCAGTAATAATTTTTCTTCTACTCAAACCACATCAGATTCCCAAGTGCTCATTTGTAAATTAGCAATCATAAAACCATTTGGATAGATGGGAAGAAAAAAACCACTTGATAAACAAATATCAGACTTCAGTACCGATGTACTGAAGAGTTCAAAGAAAAAGCTGCATCAGATCTCTGCTCCAAAGACACAATCCTAGAAAATAACTGGAAAAGCTCAATCAAGGAGTATTGAAACAAACTTACTTTGAAAGGCTACAAGAAATAGGCATCTCCCAACTCCACTCAATAGGTCCATTTTCTGCTTTCTGTATTCCAGAAATAGCACCAGAAGGCTTTCCAGTGATTATTTTATACCTGCAATACATTACAAAAATAATGAAGACTTTGACTATTACCTCTTATACATACACAGGTCTAGTAACTAAACCTCAAAGGGACACCAATAATACAAATTTAAATGACAGGTTGGCCTACATTTGTAGATGATGTAATAATTAGGAAGCTTCACTTACAAGCTGACAGAGCAGTGCTAAAAGAGAAAAGAATAAAAAGCTATGCTAGAGGAGCAACTTTGTCTACCTCAGCCTTGGGGAAAAGTTCAGGAGATATTTCCAGCATACTGAGGGAAACCAAATGCTTTCACAAGAGTTAATTACTCAAAGACAAATTAATTCAATTTAGACACTAACATGACTAACTTCTAGCACGTTCCACAGCAAAAAATTATATTTAGCCACCACAAAGTGGCTTGGGCATAGAGCGGGAACATCTAGAAATCTGGATACAATTTGGCATTGTTTAACTTTGTACTGCACAGGCAAGTATTTCTCAAATTTGTCATGAAATGAATGAGGAGGAACAGGCTTTTTGCAACAGAAAATTTCAGTTGTGCTTTCACTTTTTGGAGGGTAAGGTATATACAAAACATGTCTCAAGCAGCTACAACAAGAATTCCTGTGGGACAAAAAAGTCACAAGATGGGCAATTTCTTCAACTAAGAAAACTGGAGTCAGCTTTACATGGAGTACCAGAACAGAGATGTCATTGATGTGTTAGAGCTCCCAAGTACCACCCTGTTTTATTTTTAAAATGCAACACACGGAAAAAACGAAATAGAACCAGACTAAGATGAAACAGGAATCAAATACAATCATCACACCACAGACACAATTTCTGTTTTCCATTCAGGAGCTGCTCCTGTTATCTTCAGCTGCACAACTGTACTACTCAAATGTCAGTCTCATGGGTGGTCCACTTATTTCAAGACTGCTGGGGAAGACCATCATTTAAAGGACAACAAAAATGTGCAGCACTGAAAACCCATTTCAGAACAGCATAATTTTGCCCAAGCATCCAAGTTACATACACTATACTTCAACAGACCAGCCTAATGCCATGCTGAAGGAAAAATACGTGGAAAAGCATCAGTATTTTTGGGGTAGCTCAGTTCAGGTCTTTCTCAATTCAAATGCTTAATTCAGTTCTTAAGGTGCCATACAGAAAAATCACTGTTGAAGCAGAATGTTTCTACTGATTTTAGCTGGGATAGAGTTAATTTTCTTCATAGTAATGTATGGCACCATGTTTTGGATGTGTGACCAAAATCGTGTTAGTAACACAGGCACGTTTAGCCATTGCTGAGCAGCGCTTACACATAATTAAGGCGTTTTCTAATTTTCTACTGCCCCACCCACAAGTAGGCTGGGGGCAGGCAAGATGTAGAAAGGGGACACAGGAGACAGCTGACCCAAGGGATATTCCATACCATACCATATTGCTCAGCAACAGAAGCTAAAAAGGAGGTGGGGAAGAATTTGCCAGCATGGCATCTGGTCAGGGCATCAGCTGGCTGGTTGTGAGCAACTGGGGATTTTTCCCAGTTGTTTGTTTTTCTTGCTTTTGTTTCCCTTCGGGTTTAAAAGGCAAGGGTTGCTGTTTGTTGTGTTTTTTTTTTTAAATTACTCAACTGCCTTTAAATCAACCCGAGTTTTTGCACTTTTACCCTTCCAGTTCTCTTCCCCATCTCACTACAGAGGAGTGAGTGAACAGCTGTGTGATGCTCAGCTGCCTACAGGGGCTATACCACAACAAAAGAGTATTTTTCCTTAAATATTTTCACTGTTTTAATGTTTGTTATATGTGTGTAGGATTCCATGGTAAAAAAGCATTTCAAGGGCTGATTCAATTCACAAACAGATAAAATACTCCTCCTAAATTACCTACATCACTTCCTTGTTTCTACGAGGTCCTTCAAAAGGTCGGAAAGGCAAACTCCCTGTTGCAGCATGGTAAAAGGTCACCCCTATGCTCCACAGATCAACTGTTGCTCCGTACTTTTTCTGATGCTCTTTTCTCAAAACTGCTCGCTCATACATATCAGGATGCTAAAGAGTAAAAAAAAAGTTAGAATTGCTGTATGAAGCTTTATAAAGACAAAAACCCATTCTATCCTTCCACAGCAAGGTAATTTACCAGTGTAAACTTTCAGATCTTTAAAAAAGCAAAGCTTGCTTGTATCAAAGAAGTTGCTAAGGTATTTTGACAAATATCAGTATATTCCTAAGTATGACAGTCACTTTTATTAAAGTTTGCAAAAAAATCTTAAAATTCACCTGAAGAGTGACTACTAGTATAAAAGATCACTAAAGAAGAGAAGAAATTCAGTATTCCTCCAGATGATTTTGAAACAACAGAAATCAAACTGAAAAAACATCCACAGCAGAGGAGAGTATCAGTTATGATGCACATGTGGGCAAACATGGCAGGAAGAAAATCATGCTAAGGTGCTTGTCTTGATACTTCTCTACCTGCCACTCTTTTGTTAGCCAAGGTTTCACGTGAATCTTAACTACACCTAAGATCATCCAAGTAGCTCAAACACAAACTACAACACATCTACAGAAATAAAGGCAAATAAACTCATAACTAAAATATCATTGTTCCTCCTTTCACACAAGGCAACAGATGAAGTTTGACCTGGGATTTATTTCAAGGCTGATGTATTTACATGAACAGAAGATGGCATGGCCCAAGGTGAAAAAGTCCAGTGGAAAGTTATGAAAACAATTATAATACAAAGGTTTAAATACTAATTCCCAACAACCTGACCTTCACTTAGTCAACTATAATCATGCAGGGCCTCAGGCTTCAAACATTTCTTCAACAGAAAATTAAATCATATGGGCTTACTAAATACTCTTCTGTGCCGTAGAGAGAAACAAATTGTTCATCATCTTCAAGTTCTCTTGCAGCACCGAAGTCTGTAAGTTTGTAAACAGACTGACCATCTTCACCTATAACACGCATTATATTGCCTGGTTTGATGTCACGGTGCACTATTCCATTCTCACGGAGATGGTTCATCCCAGCCACTTCAATTAAAAAAAAAAATAAATACGTAATTCATCTACACATTGTGACACAGACTGTGCAAACACTGAATTGTAACTGATGCTAAGAAGACATGCTTATGTTCTCATTGGGAAATGGGAATAAGAAGGGACACTCAATTAACAAAAAGACTATGACCACAGATTGCTTGTTTTTTCCTTTCCAAACATCCAAATTACAGTATTTCTTGCTCTCAGTAACATCATTCCCATAAAGTAATGGAGGAAAATTTTACAGCAGGTAAACACAGGCAAACCATATTATTTTTCTAATTTACTCTTTTGAAATTATCACTAGAAGTCAGTTCCATGTGTGGAAAATAATCTTGAAACAAAGAAAAAAAATATATCAATACTTTAAACAGTATTGGCTTCTTAATGCAGCTACCTATACCAACACAGACACAAATAAAAGATGTGATTCCATGTGACCCTATTAATTTGTTCAATTAGCTGACATTCATTTAAAGCTGTCTCTTGCTGTTTAAACGTAAACAAGACAAGTATGAGTTTGTTTCAGTCAAAAAATTAGACCAAAGAACGAAGTCTACATACCCACATCTCTCAAAACAATTAAGAACTCAGACTCTGGCAAACCAAAGGCATTAGATGGCTCCTCTAAAACTGTGTACAAACTCCCACATGGACAAAATTCCATAACTAATACTTTGTGTCTAGTAGTTGTCTGGAAAAAAAATCAGAAGAGATTAAGTATCTGATTATTGCGACACCAATGTCAGAAATTACTTATAAGCATGAGATCTTACTTTCAAAAAAAGAAAAATAAAATCTATAGCTATATCCTAAATTCCATTCTGGTGATCTTCTTTAAAAGAAGTGCAGGTGGATTTTTATATTGTGTCATGTATTCCAACTTGGAGAGGGGGAAAAAAACCTAAGAAAGCCTCAAGTTCCAGGCACTACCAGGTTGACGGCAGTATTGAGAGGTGGACAAATGAGAAACTACACACCGTAAGTGCTGAGAGTACCAACTGTCCTTCTTTACTCATCTCAGCATCTGGGTAATTTCAACTGATCAGTCTCAGTTTCAGTTCAGCTGCTGCAATGTATACTGTTATACAATTCTATGTGTCCTATGTCATCATTTTAGTTGGTTGCAACGGAAAAGCATAAAATTGTCAGGATTACCAAAATACCTCCAACTATCAAAGAGTTCCATTACTCAACTATTAAATATTAATACATGTAGATAGCTTAAAAATCCTAATTCAAGATAAAACTTAGAACAGTGGCTTCTTGAGATGAAGAATCCTAACCTGTGCCTACACACTGAAACTGTTTCACCTACTGAAAGCATATTGTTTCAACAGCAACAACAAAGAAGAAAGAAAACCAAAATATGGTGGTGGTTGGGTGAGAGTATTGGTATCATCATATATGTTACCATTCTTTAAAAATGCAACTATGTGCTCTATAGTTACAGACAAAACAAAAAAGCAGGTACTGCAGTTACTTCCATGCATCTCAGATCACAGCTACAGCAATTCATTACCTCTTCCTCGATGGCAAACAATTTGACAATGTTCTTATGATTTAATTTCTTCAATACTTCAAACTCTCGCATCTGAACATCCACAGGACGAAGGAAACTTATACTGTTAAATACTTTGACAGCGTATAAATCCCCAGTTTTCTGTTGAAAACAAACAAACCACTCATGAAACAGAAACAAAAGATTGTAAATGTACACGTAGACATTATCCAAGCATTTTGAGATCTTCTGTTGTACATGCAAGCATAACCAGACTAGAAATATTTCAAAATAGTATTTTTTGTTAAGGTGGAAATAATGATTCTGCTAAAAAAATAGATTTGTTCAGTTTAATACAGACTAGAAGCAAACAGACTAGCAGAACAGAAACTCATTAGGTCACAAAATCTAAGTGCTTTTAAAAAAAAAGAACAGTTAGCATAAGAAAGGCTACATGTTTAAGAATTATCCATAAACTTAGCTGAAAAATATTTTTTCAGCAAGAGTTATTTGCACAAATCAATGAGAGGTACAGACAATGAGAGGCCTCCTTAAGCTAAAAGACAATTTCCAGTAGCTGAATGTTGCTCTCACTTTCTTTACTGTTCTGTTTACACTGATAAACCAGTATCTTGGTTTTTTCAAGGCAGTTTCAAGCACTACATGCCACTGATGTAAAATCCTGAAGCAGTTCAAACCCACATAATAAGTGTCAGAAGCACAATCATGAGTTTAATCAGATTTAAGTTCTCAAGTGGGACTAAGCCCCAATATACTCAGGCAACAACAGCACCAGCTGGAGGTAAACTCCTGTCGCTCTTAGGGCAAAGCACCTCCCTGTGCCCACTCTAGGAATAAGCTTGCACTAGCAGTTTGTGCAACAGATTCTAAGAACACAGCCTTCCTGTGCTTCGACAAGGTGTGCAGTGCAGCACACTTACATGCACTACCAATGCCCAGGTAAAAGCTTTCTCCCGTTGACAATAAGCTGCAGATCACAGGCTCAGACTAATGAGGGTGATGACAGCTGCAACCATGAAGCTGGTTTACAGGGGAATCATTCTGTGTTGAAATTCACGCACCCAGAAAAGCACACTAGCTGCTAAATTATTGCTTAATGTTGCTTCGCACTTAAATGAGAACACAAAACCACTATAGCTTATCAATCACTTCATAATGATTTCACACAGACTATCATTGCTGTAAGGGAACTTTCTCAACTGTGCTTATCTACACTTTATGAGACATTCTGTGAAATTCATAGGAATAGAATGACCTACACAAGGTAATTTCAGCCCCTCACTCAGGTTGCAACATACAAATCAGTGTATCATTTACATGAAAAAAAATTACTATTTTGCACTGATTACTCAAGGCATGCCACCAAGATAACATTTAACAGTCCAAAATTGACTTACAGACAACGACTAACAACAGCTTCATCCACAACAATAAGAATATTTCATTTACAATACAAAAATCATAAAAATCACCAAAACATGTCTTAAAAGAACAGATAAAAACAATGAAAAGGTAATTTAACAAAGATATGAATCAGAATCATGTAATAGAAACTGGTAGGTCACTTATTCCTATTCAAATCCTTAAACACGGATTTTTTTTTCCATAAAACTGAAGAAAAAAAGGAATGAAGAATTAATAACAGTTAATATTTCACAAGGAAAAATAATACAACATTAAAAACAAATCCTTAGAAATCTAACTACAGAACTCTAATTCAGTGGACAAATATTAAAAACTAAGCATGAATAATTACACAAATATATTTGCTTTAGGCCTAAATCTTGAACTTTTTTTGTTGATTTCATGAAGCTACTTGCATATGAAAATTCCTCACAAACCTTCTGTCGCCCCCGGAAGACATTTGCAGTCGCTCCCTGTCCCAGAATGTCAGACAACAGCCAGAGGTAATTTGTAGTGCTCTGCATCTTTGCTCTTTGATTAGACAGTTTTCTTTTTCACCTTAAAAACAGAAGGTTCAATACACTGAATTATAATTTAGTAAAATACATGAAAAGGACTTATTTTAATTAGAAGACATTATAAATACCCAAACCCCAGCTGTAACTCCAAAGACATGGAGGATTAAGAACAACCAAGTAGAGGAATAAGAGGTGAAACACAGAAACAAACACAAGCCCAACAATAAAAACTAATGCCATTGGCACAACACCTCTCTGCATTTAAGGTCTGTATTCCTCAATTTTTTTTTGAAAAATCAACTAGAAAAGTGCAAGCTTTGTAATCCCTTTACCGTTGTACATGGTGTTTAAATTATAAAGTAAAAAAACTTATAGAAAAGAGTCAAAAACACATGCACAAGATCTTCTAAAGCAAGACCTGTAGTTGAATTCCATTATTCTGTACACATGCCAAAGAACAGACATCATGATGACAGATATCTATACAGATATTTTAAATCACTTTGACTCTGGAAGTTGCATTTCGGTAGAACGGTAAAGGAACTGGACTAACAACTCACAAAAAGCTATTTTTACATGAGTTAGAAAAAAATCACAATCAACACAAGTATTTTCATCCACTTGCTAGAACCAGCAATTACTACAGAAAGAATTTAAGGGACGTTTCTCTCATTTCTAAAATTACATATTGGATACGTCACATCTAGAGAGACAGTCAGGCTTCCCCACCCCTCCTAAAATGTGAACTGTCAAATACTTGGGTCTTCACAGATTCAAAAGAAAGAGGAAAAAAAGTTTGATGAAATTATTAACATAAAACAAAACATTAGAACTGCCAGATTCTCCTGCTGGACAAAACGGCGGGAACTGCAGGTGAATACCTGTAACTTTTTCATTTCATTAACACACTGATTTTGCCATTAAACCTAGCAAAAGGCTCTAAAACCAAAGACGCAGCTTCCCAAACCTAAAGAATCTCAAGAGCAAAATGACAACTGGACCAGGGGATGCTCCTACAGAAGCAGTCTTTGGTCAGCTTGGCAGGGGACACTTGTATGTTACTTGCACGTGTTACTTGACAGGAAACTGCTGACTGATACTCAAAGAAAGAAGCCTTTCCTGTAACTATTGAGGAAGAGGCGCGACAAAATTTCCTGTGTTTGTTACCAGAAGGTGACTGGCACTGTCTGAGAGCTCCCTGGTGCACAAGGTGACACAGGAGCCTCCCAGTGTGCACCACAGGAGAGCAGAGAAAGCCACACACCTGCCACCATTCTCCCACCCTGCTCTGGCAGCCAGCTGGAGCACACACCTGGGCACTGCTCCTGATCCTACCGTGCTGCGCTGCAGACGCGCTCTGCACACTCTGCTCTTTGGGACTCTGAACACATTTTTCTACATGTAGTGACTGTAGATTTCATACTTCCATTCAGCAATTCGCTTATGTGAGATGTGAAGCTTCTTGCAAAGCTGTCTCAAAATGTCCAGGCAATGATATGTAGCATACAGAATGCAAAGACACAATGCAAAGACCTGACATTACAAATAATTGAGAGTCATGCAGCAATGCCATATGCAAAATCTAGATTAAGTTCTTAATGCCTCTGAAAGGGACGAAAGGTTTTATGTCCAATCTAAACAACAACAAAAAACCAACCAAACAAAAAACCCAACAACAAAACCAACCAAACAAAATCCCACCAAAAAACAAAAAACCCTAACAAAAGAAAAACAACAGCAACAAAAAAAACTGACAAAAAAACCACTGAAAACAAAAACAAAACACCCAAACAAACAAAAAACCACCCTAACACCACATCCCCAACCCTTACAACTCTTGGTTAACTCTGACAAGACAATTTGCAACAGTAGAATAAGATTACTTCTCCCATCAGGCAACTACTGTGGATGCCAAGGAGCTATCTACGATGCAGACACAGAAGGTAAGGAAGAGAGGATGCAAAGAAATAATGCACAGCCTGCCCTGTAAACCATTTGTAAAATCTTCAAATTAAAACACTCCTCATAATTAAAACCCTGCTTGTTACAAGCCAGCTGGGACATTACCAGTAAACATGTATTTTGTGATTTACTTCAAAACAACATTCATTAGACTTATATCAAAACATAGAAACTTTACAAGTCCTTTCTAATCAGACAGAAAGTGCATAGACACTCTTCACCAAAGTCTATTCAAATAAGAAAAAAATTTAGACGCCTATAAGAGACTGAATTACTACATTTGCCAAAATGATAAAGATGACCTAGTTTATGCATAAGATCAGCTCTTTTCCTTTACCTTCTTACTTTATAATTAAATCTGCACAAAGCCTAACGGATGAAAAAACAAAAGGACATGTCTGCAACAGATGATCTTCAGTATCATTCAGTGGTTATTAAGAAAAACCCCAAATCAGTAAATCATTAATGGATTCTCAAGGTATGGGGTTTCTTCCCTCTTAAAACTACAGATATAAATATGCCAATATTAATCCCAGGGTACATATTAAGCAGCAAAACAAACTCAGTATTGCACTATTACACTTTTTTTGTTAAAAGAGTATGCTCTTTTTGGCAGAGTCTTCACTTTTAAGGTATAAAGTCTCATTCAGCTTTAACCTTCAAATTATACTAATTAGATTGAATAACTTAGGTAACATGTTAGGCCTCCTTTGATTTAATAGTTTGCATTCTCTGACAGTCATAACTGATCTTTGCTAAATACTCAGCAGGTCAAGTTTTCTTTTCATATCTTCCACTATATTCCTAAATTAAGTAACTAAGGATTTCCCATAAAAATAATTTAAAAAAAAATAGGTCAACCTCTATGATTGATCCTGTAACTAGACTTAATGCTGAACTTTCTATTTCTTCACATCTCACTTATGGTCATTAAGTCTGGTATGAGTCAAAATCTCCTCATATACACCTAAAGAAATCGCTTCTGGTAGCAGTTTGATTATTGCCCCCCATGACTCAGTATTTCAGAGGCTTGGTGGCTGCTTTTTGGGAGTTTTTTTATTATTTTTCTGCTTCTGGTCATGCTACTACTTTTTAAATTTATCAGCAGAGAGGATTGTACTGAAAAAAGACGTCATTGCTAAAGCAATTTGTTTTTAAACTCCCAATGCTGTGAAGCAGGAGTACTGAGTGCTTCTAATTAACATGAAGTTTTCTGTTACCTCAGGCTTGCCCGGATAAGCACATAAAGCAGGTCTGGCTCCCCTGCTGACAGCTGCAATGAACAACTTCACCAGGCATGCATGGACAGATGACGAAGTTAAAAGTGATGGCACTTTCTGTTTACAGGCAAGATCCTATATGCCACAAAAGCCAAGAGGCAAGGTGCTGAGGTTCCAAATAAATGTTATAGTCTGCTAAATACTAAGGTTTTATACTTCCCTGTATGCTCTCTCTCAAGGCTTAGAGAAGCTTCTCCCCCTAAAGCTCCTGCTTCCTGCCCCTGCTTTCTTCATCTATAACATCCTTACGGGACTTTCCAGTCCAACAGTTGGCATCTGTTGGCATTTCCATTTGGAAATACCCTGCCCTCGGCCACACCATGTGCTGCCTGAACCCTAAGGAAACAGCACATTCTCCCAAAGGCACACAAAACAAACGGCAAGCCTGGCTCCAGCGCTGCTCATCACCCGTGCTCTCGGTATGTTCAGTCCATAATGCAGGACTCGGACTCGGCCTGCCTGGGACTGCGGCTCCTGGAAACCAACGGAGGGCCACGGTGGGGTACGGCGGGCACGGCTCCGGGACTCATCCCCACAGCAGGACGAGCTTCCCGAGGTAAAACTTTAACAACTCCTAACGCCACGGAGGCGACGCCGCTTACTGAGGCACATTGACGGGGACAGAAGCCACCGAGACCGGCACAAGGGCTGGGCCCCGGGCACGCCGCGGAGGCCACGGGCCGGCCGCGCCTCGTCCCTCCCGGG
>VZRL01006115.1:72594-103765 GCA_013397895.1 Origma solitaria | reverse complement strand
GGCGCGGGAGCGGCGGCCGCCCCGGGGTGGTGGGCCGCGAGACTGGCAAGCGTTTACAAAACGTGGCACAGTGGAAGTCGGATGTTGTATAAAAGGGGTCACTCCGGGTGATTTCGCCGGGGCGATGTTCTCCACGGGCTCGGAGCGGTTCCGGGGAGGATTCCGTGGTGATTTTTTTGCTGCGCAATCGGTCCGGCGGAGGTTTGGCTTTCTCGGCTCCCCGAGGCAGAGCTGCCTCTACCCCGCCCCAGGGCACCGAGCCAGAGCTGTGGGATCCCCTGCCCACGGCGGGCTCAAGGGATACCCTGGAGAAATGTTTTCCCGGCACGTGTGATGTCTGTTTCACATTTTTAAAGCTCACGAAATCGTGGTAGTTTTCACATCCTTGCTCCCGCTCAGTTTTTACTGGTATGTTTTAAAGCAAAGTTCCTAGCTGATTTATCATTTCCTATGTATTTTTTGTCTGTCCGGTAATGTTGCTGTTCCAATAAATGAACTGCATAATGAAAAATATTGATAACTTTGTAATTTTTGCCTAATGTGATCTGATCATAATGATAGCGGGAAAATCGTGAAAAGATTTTTTTTCCCCCTCAAGATTATCCTTTTCTTAGATTTCCTGTTTGGAGTTGTGGAAGCCTATTCTCTTGAGGAGCTGACAGGAGCCTCTTGCTCACATGCTTTGTTTATTGTTATTAACTTACCTTTCTTATTACAAGTCCAGACTTTCTCTGCTTCACTTGTTACATAGCACTAAGCTTTTTCCAAAGTTTTCCTTAGGGAAACTCATAAATTGACTTTGATACATTTATGGTCTTAATATAGAAATGCTTAATTTATGTTCCCCATTTGTTGGCATCTGTGTTTTGCATTTTAATGCTACATTTTAGAGGGAATAGTTGCCCACTACGCTTGCGTTCTGTCCTTGCATCTTTCAAAACTCTACAGTGGTCCTCAGAAGTTACATGATTTATTTCTGTTACCCTTTCCTCTGTACCCAGCTTTACAAGCCATATTTCTTTATAAGGTCGATGGATACCCATAAGCCAGCTTTGTCTTCTTCAGAAAGATTGTTCAGATTGTTAATATGGATTTTAGCAAGGGCCCCCACAAAATCAGGAAAACGCCTGTGAACTTTTCTATGTGAATATGCATTTGCTTCCACTTTTGCGCATAACAAAAGTGTTGGCTAAGTATGATGATGCTTTTGAGAACCGGATGTTTTAAATCATATCCACCGTGAATGAGACTCAGATCTCCGGTCCAGAGACCTGCTCAAAGCAGTGTCAGTGCTGGCTACAGACCAAGTTTCCCAAGACTTTGTGTACTTATGACCTAGAGTATCTCAGATGCAGTGTCACCCAGCCCCTGGGGCTGGCCACTGACTGCTCTCACTGCAGTTACCATCCAAATGCTTGCCCCAGTTCTTGGAGCAATTAAAAAGGTTCATATGGTTTGCATGATCCAAATGGTTCATTTTTTTAGGGTATGTCTGCAACATAATCAGTGATCCTTATGCAGGGAAGATCTTTGCTAAGCTTTAAATGTTTTACAGCATGAATCAGAGGAAAACATTATATCCAATTTAAGAACAGGAAAAAACAGGCACCAGAAAGGAAAAGTGCCATTCCACTTTCATTCTTTTTTTTAACTTGGCTTGCTTCTATTAATTTTTAACATACAAGTAAAACTTTTGGTATTCTTCATCTGTCTTGTATTTGGATTCTCGAATATTCAGGTTCACAAACTCAGCAGTCTGTAGCTGTATACCATTGCAACTCTTCATCCTAACAATACGGCTATGGGAATTGCAGCTAAAGCTGGCATGTTGCAAACAGTCTTTTCACACGTGTAGCTGTGAATGCCAGAACTCAAAAAAGAAAAAAATGCTAGGGAAACAAAAAACCAACCAACCAAAAAAATCAAAAAACCAACCAAACAAACAAAAAACACAAACAAACAAAAAAAACCAACCAACCAAACAAGTCAAGCTGAACATAGTCAATCAGAGCTGAGGGCACTAAAACAGGCAAAATATAGTACATTCATCTAATCTTTTTCTTGCAGGGAACCTAGCAAAAATGAGATCATTTGTTCTTGGCATTAACATCTGATTGAATTATTTAACTCCTAAAAATTTTGAGTGAGAAATTGCATTTTACCAACCTTAACAAAAGGACAACCACTAACTTCAGCAGAATGTAGATGAGAACAGTAACTCTTGAAACTCCTAAGCAAGTTAAATGTTGTTTTTCCTGTATCACAAACAAATTCTCTAAAGAAAATCAAAGCTTTTGAGCCATTTACTCTTGTAATCTATTTGCTTTGTATATTTTCAGCAGCAAACTTCAGCTAGAACTGCCTTTCATAGTTCCATGTTATTTAAACCATTTTCTTCTGTAGTTGTGCAGAGGGAAGAGATGCAATTCCATCATGTATGAAAGCTCTTTCCACCAGGGAATTCCTTCCAAAGCTGTTTACAACATGTACTGCTTTGGGTTCCCAGGCAAACCTCAGTCCAATAGTACACAAATTATACTCTTCCTCTTGTCACATAGATACAAAGCCACTTAGGAGATTTCAATGGAATAGTCACTTGTATTGACAATTAAAAAAACCATTCTTAGATAAAAAACTCTTGCTCTGAAGCCTGGTATCTCCTGCTTTTCTGAAATGCCTGGTATATTGAACAACCATCATATGAAGGAAGAACAGAGAAACAGAAAGTCAGAGGTAAAAGCGTTCAAAACAGCACCACACTGATCCTGGATGGTGCTTTTTGACCCACCTTGCCATTTATTTTCCAGTTAAAGTGAATGAAGAACACAGCACCACAGAATCTAGGAAAAATACTCATCTGATTATGCTAGAGGTAAGTCAGCTTTTTACCATGGACATCAGTTCACGAGGGAAGTGAACATCAGTTCACGCCTGGCAAAGACTCAAACTTTCCCCTGCCCCTATGAAATAATTATAAAAACCTGTCATGTTATAGAATTAAAAAAATAGAAGTAGCAGCATTCTGCTAAAGAACACTGTATAGACCATTGACACTACTGAAATATTGCGGTGAATGCAATTCTTTCTTTCTGCCAGCGTCTTCCACATGCAAGGGTGCAATACAATTTATTATCTAAGCATGAGAAAAATTGCCAGGTTCTACTCAAATGTAACAGCCAGAAGGTTCAAAAATGCCATAGCTTCTAAAGATTCAGCTAAAATGATTCAGAGACTTACACATTTCACTGGATAAAATTTTATTGTCTTTATTTAAAAAAAGATAGAACCAGATGCTACTTTTAAGTGAAATCATTTATTACACCGATCTGTTTTATAGGAGGTATATATATATTTTATCATTAAGACAACTTCAATAAAATGACTATCTACAAGAAGGACTTTGATTGTTTTATTTTCATGTCACCATACTTGAACAAATGAATTTTATGTCTTATTAAAACATTTTACTCCGTATCAAAAATGTACACATTTTATAACCATTGCTATGGTCTGAAGGTATTTTTACATTTAATTCATTTAATTTAAAAAATAAGTGTCATTTCACTGCTGTATGTGTTACAGTGTAAGCTTAAATGATCCTATACATAATAAAAGTTTGTGTATACAGTTAATTTTTCATGTTGTCACATACCTTCATGTCTGAGACACAGGTGGGGAATTTGCATTTCTTTTTTGCAAAAGGTTAAAGTACATACTGATGTGAGCACAAAGCAACATTTCTTGAAAACAAAACCAGTTTGAATGGCACAAGAGTTAGCGTTTTTATAAATTAACAACCAGAGTCGGCATTATGGAAACAGGTACATGAGATTCCAGTACTTTCCTTAGGGCTTGGCTCGCTGGAAAAATACCTGTGAAAAATTATTTTTAAAAAATTAAAATGAAGGAATTATAAGACATGGAATGCTTGAGGTATAGGAGAATTAATTTGACAGAGCTCATTTTTGTGTTGAACATACTGGTTAACACATTAAGTTTAACGATGTGACTTGTGCTATTTGGTTACACTCACACCCTCAAAAATGGTGCAATCTGACATCCTCTACAATTAGAGCATCACATTTTTGCTTTTTTAGCAAAAACGAGACAGCAAGGTGCTAAGAATAAATGCTAATTTTAGTTTACTCTGTCTTTCCAATTTTAACTGCTTTTACTACTTGGAGATTCCCAATAGCTAAAAACTACTAAATAATTCAATATCTTGATTTTACTTCAAGTCACTGCTATGACTAAATTGTATAGCAAAGTTCAAATGAAACCAAAGCTATTTAAATAAAAAAAAACTTTATACCTTTAAGTAATTTTTAAAAACTTTAGCATCAGGCTGCTGAAGTGCTTGACAGAATTCCTGTCAGAGACAACAAAGAAATACAAAGTAACTAAATTAAACAAGACAACCTGAGATACATTCATAAGTAAAGCCATCAATACTAGTATGTATTTTCCCTAATGTACAATCAAAGAAAAGCATGTTATGGATAAAAACTTGGCTATGACAGTCCAAGTGCATTCTAGGGTGCAAAACTATTTGCTTGTTTGAGTTTTGGGTTTTTTTTCAAATACAGGATATAGGATTCACTTATAGCTCACGAGACAGAAACAGGACCATCTACGAGGATATCTTCAAGTTAAAATTTGAATTAAAGTAGGAAGACTGCTTAGACAATCACATGCACTGGACTTTTTTTTTTTTTTTTTGCAGTATCTTTACTCCTTATGATAAATTAATCCTATTCTCATATGCAATAACTGAGTAAATTTTACTGTGGGATGATAGGAGGTTAACTTTGTAAATATCCATTTCTTCCCAATTAACTTTTATGATTGTTAAAGAGTGTTCCAAATATTTTTTTAGTAATTCCTACCTGGATTATCTCAGGAGCTACTTGCAAAGAAGGCAAATACTCTTGCTGAAGATACTGAATGCACTCAGGACCCTAAAGAAAAGCAGTACACAATTTTTTCAAGCTTTTTTTTTTTTTAATAGAAAATCATAGCCCTATACTTTATGGTGGTCTACATGACCATTTTACAGAGAAATAATACTTTTCAAATGCTTATGTTATTCTCAGCTGTTAGCAACTAAAAAGATTTCTCCATCTTGGCATTAAAGGTTCTACTGCAATTTGGTATCTTTCGTTACACGGAAGAAAAATGCACTAAAAATTGCACTGAATTAAGAATTACAATAGAGCCAAACAGTTTGTTACATGTCAACTGTAAGAGTCAGTTAATTATAAAGGCAGCTCTGATTTCCCTGACATTTGGAAGAAATAAAAAAATTGGACACTAGTCTAATACTCTACCATACTACTCCCATCACAAAATTCAGTAACCAAGTGCAGCTGAACACAGTACTTCTCCTCTTGTAACATTGACTGTGTAACCTGCGGGCAACTAAGCAGTAATAAAATGGAATGTCCAAACCTCTGAGCAAAGCAAACATTTTGATGAACACTTCAGTTTTTGTTTTCTTTACCTATATTTATCAGGTAACTTTCATCACAGGAGGGATTAATGTACACACTGGCAGAATACAAACATGACCCAATACATCTACCAAGGGAAAGTGAATCAACTTTATTAATTCATGTAAGTTACCCAGTAACTAGAACATGGTATACAGTTCACATGAAGGGAGAAGATTTCAGATCACTTTGTAGCAGTAGTGTTTGTCCTGATTCTGGCCCAGACAGGGATAATTTCTGCAGTAGCCAGAAGGGGTGGTTATTCTGTACCACCTCTCCAGGGCAGCGTGGCAGCAGTTCGAGTATAACCGGTTTCTGTGTGGTGACCATTTTTTTTCACATGTAAATAGTTGGCTTTACTTGTACCCTTTTGTTTATATCGTTGCTGTTATACCTCTTATTTCACTGCTGTTCCCAGTAAACTGCTCTTATCTCAAACCATGGTCTTCACCTTTTATGCCTCCAATTCTCCTCTCCAGCCCATTCTCTCTCTCTCTTTCTCTCTCTCTACCAGACACTGGGAAAGGGAATGGAACGGGAGGAGGGAGTGAGCAAGCAACATGCGGTTTGGAGTGCTGCAGTAGAACAGTAAATTGGGTAACATTGTTCCTAAACCAGGAGTGTTAAAAGAAACAGTATTCATAACAGCAAGTTACTTCCTTTACCAAAGCTTGTTTTCCTACAGATTTATCTCTTCCTTGCTTTTGGGGAAAAAGGATTCCTCAACTGAAACACAATCTCTTCTCTACCAGTTTATAATTTCTCACAGTTTTCTGTAGTTGTGACTTTTACTTGCATTTGACAGAAAAACAGCCTGTAAGTTAAATGATGTAACAAAAACTAACATGAACATAGAAACTATTTCTTCTCCTATTAAAAATAGAATACACTGTACTCTTTTAGGTGTAATACAACACAACATTTGTTTTTTCCATAAATGTTTTTCATCTAATCTCCTACACATCAAAATATACCTTTATTCTTCACACAGAAGTGCTTTACAGTATATCACTAACTGCTCTTTTATATCAGTTTAATTATATACTGGAAGTGAAAGAATGCTGACTGATCAATTAAACACAGTAACAATAAAGTGAGCAGATTTTTCTCCTTAATGACAAGCCAGTATTTTGCAGTAATTTATCAAGAGGTAGAACTACTGGATCCTGTATTCCTGCTCAGCATTATGATAATCCTGTTATTTTATATAACAGTACAGTAGGAATTTATCCTAGTAAGTATCTAACTTTTAAAAACTGATAAAACTAGAAAGAAACCTGTGACAATTATTCCCTATGAACTATGATGAAGCTTACCCTTTTGAGATGAATTGTTTTTAACGTCACTGCACATTCTGATAAAGCCTGAAATGTGATACATAGCATTAGACTGTTGCATTGGTCTATTGGTTCAGTATTCAAAGCTAATGAACCTAATGAGGCCCAAAACAAGGGCTAGTTCATGCCATTATCCCTTCATTTTCCCCTCACACAATGCCAAGTCTTGACCTTCCAGGTTTTGTTCCACTCTAATCAGAAAAATTTCTGCACAGCTGAATCGAAAATGAACTAGAGAACAGCCAACTCTGTGTGCTCGCTTTCACTGAACATTAGTTAATAAGTAATACAGGTCAATGTTAAATACTCAGATCTGCAATTGATTTTGAGCCTAGGTAAACTACAGAATACACGACCACAATATTCAATAATTAATCATACCGATACTTAAACTTTAAAAAAAAAAATCTCACAAAATCTAAGGGATTTTATTTCTGAGATGAGAGTCTTTAAATAACACATGGCCTTTGTAGGTTTGTTAGCTTGAATCTGCCCCACAAGAATGAATGCAAAAAACCCCATCCATAATACTCACCAGTACTGTCTGGGCATCTGCTAAGTCAAATGTTTGCTTCAAAGGTGCTAAGAAACATGCAGGAACAATGTGCTTGTAGACAAAGTCTGCAAAACCTACTGGTCCATCTTTACCTCCTAAAAAGAAAAATAGTATTTCAAGTTCTATTATTGCTTCATGGGTAGTAGCAGATGGAAAGGAATTCTGGAAAGACATTCTTACCCCAAAGCTCCACCAACTTAGAAAGAATAATAAAACAAGTCTTCTGTGCAATAGGATCTGGGTAATCCACTGCTCCTTGAATGACAGTGAACAACACACGCTCCACATTCTCTGCACCTTAAACACATTAAAATGAGCTTGTCACTTCAAATTGCAGCCTAAAACGTTTTGGTATTCTTATACTATTTTATATAAATACTGATCTGGAAGACATGCTTCAACTTCAAAACAGCTCTTTTTTGCACAAATCTCAAATATTTTTGGTAAATTTCCCCTACGATGCAAGACAACTCTAATTTAGGTTATAATTGATTTTTTTTTAAAGTTTGGAGATTTAAATTGTTCTTCTGGCCTTTAACACACACAAAGGTGAGGGCTGTACTTTGACTTGTTTACAAATACAAATTTTCTCCTCTCTACCTAAACTTGGTAGAGTTAACTACTTCAGTGCTGCTGAATTTTAATTATCTTGCAACATATGGCAAGATACTTTCCACACATTTAAAATTTCTGTGCTGCACCTATGCTTATTTGTTTGATTCATTTGTTTGATTCCTTGATTTGTTTGAGTTTTTGGCCCATCGCAATAACCAAGTGCCTCTTTCAAGAAAGCTCTCACTATTTAATGCTACTTTTTCCTTTCCCAGCAGTATTACCACCAGTTTAGGACAGGGGGAAGGAATTACGAGCTCCACTTAGCAGATGAGTAATTTTAAACTTTCTGATGTCCCTAGCCATTTTGGTGGAATACAATCAGAAAGAATTACTTAAAGTATCAAGCAAGTAGTTATCTGCCTTCAAATTCCCACCGTGAAAAGAACTAATTTGCATCTGGCCAGTACAGATGAGGAAAACCTGGTAACTACATAGATACTAAGTCACGTGATGCCTTCTACCATAGATAACAAGACCAGGCAATAGCAATGAAAGTTTACAGGATTTATTTGTGTGTCCTTCCAAAAACTGACACAATGAAGAGTGGCAACTGTGAATGATCTTGCCCAACAGTCTTAACACTGCTATACATTAGTATATATTTTACGATCTCCAATTCACCAGACAAATACAATGATACTGAAGATGGATACACTGTTCTTGTCCTAACATACACAGTGATCATATTAATCTGAAAAGATCAATAGGAAGAATATGCCTATTACAGCTGGATTTCACAGCCCCAAATTCCTGTACAACAGGTAATTTGAATCAAGCAAGTTGAACAGAGTACTTCCTTTAATCCATTCTATTGTAAGATAGTTAATAGTACTCACAAGGAACTAGGCCAATAATTTTAGTAGATAAAACCTACATGTGAATAACCATAGTACTACCCTTCGAGAAACTGAATTCTTTACCTTGATTAGCTATGACTTCACTCATTCCACTGCCAGTTACTGTCTGCAGAAAAGCAAAGTAACTCCTCCGTAACATTTGTTTTTCTAAAGCAGCAGACTGGTCATTTTCTTCCGCTGGAAGGAGCAACACCTCAAAAATAGCATGAAGTAGTGGCATAAACATCTGTTGCAGGAAGGGTGAAACCTGTGTCTGTGAAGAGCAGAAGAGGGTGTCAGCTCAAAAAGAGTAATTGAACACTTTCAAGTTAAAACTTGAAGACTTGTTACAATTCTGCACTTGGATTCACTTTTAATGTTAGTAATTTCATGTAATTACAACAAAACAAACTGCACCAGGGTCATCATGAACATTACTGCATCTTGACTTACACACCACCTATTTCAAGCCTTTTGCACCAAAATAACTAGCCCTGTCTAGCCTCATCTTGAGTAGCAAAAGGTTTATCAGGATTTTTCATCCTCCTGTTCAGACAATTTCAAATTTCCAGAAATACCATCTCTAAGATGTTAAAACTGGCAACAGGCCAGCTTTTATAAAACTTCTTTAAGGATTACTAAAGCAAAAGTTTTCCTACTGACATTACAGAATAAATTTGTCACTTACAAGCAAGTTTCAGTGAGAAATATATGTAAGGGCACTAAATTAATTATGAACTGAAAAACTGAAGGTGTGTGCTATTCAGTCACACCCTAGAATTCCACAAAGAGGCAACTCATATGCTTCTTTCTTAACACTTAAGCAAGATTTTATCTTTAATCTTCTCTTTACTATACCTTTATTCAAGATGAGACTATAAAGCCAAGATCTTTGTTACCGTGTTAGAATAAGAATAGTATTGTATCGTATGAATTTAAAACATTACACCTGAACATGGTATTTGTCCAGTCTTGCTCTGGTGACTTCTTTTACCTTCCTCATCTTTCACAGACTATTTTAAATTATCTACTGTTATCCTGGATTGCCTTTAGCATAACTTTCTAAAAGGACTAAAGTATCAAGAGTCCTCCTCCCTAGTCTCTTAAAAACTTGATTTTTCAAACTTCCCTCTCTGCTCTGAAGACTGGATACTCCAGAGATCCACATGCTAGATTACATAGGTATGTATTATAGCTCTGTTCCACTGCTCACAAAATGCACTTCACTTGCAGCAATTTTAATTTTATATTCTACTGAAAAAATTATTTAAGCCTATTTAAATGGCTTCTTATCCTTTTCACACAGCAATGAATTTCCCACACCATTCACAACAGTGCAATATTCTTGTGGCAGCTCCAGGGAATGAACACAAGTAACACATTAGTAGCTTCACCTGTTTCACTGACTTTACATTAGAACTGTTTGAAACTGGGAGGCTCTCAAAGGTTACACTTTAAGAGCCTTGCTACATTATCAACTGACAGTCCTACTGCTACTTAGTACATATCTCATGTGTACAATTTCCAAACCTCAGCATTTGTCAACCGATTTTGAATAACAATACATTAGGCCTCAGTGTATATTTTTATGGAACACCACTGAATAGAAATCTTGTAAATCGATACTCTTCCCTATACACATATTTGATATTTCTGTATCTCTATCTCCTGGAAATCTCACTATAAGAAATGAGAAAATTCACTTCAGAGCTTGTGTGTTTTGTAACATTAGCTTAGAACTTCAGTGGAAGGCATGAAGTTGTGTCAATAAGAAACCAGATTTGTGCTGCAAGTAGTATTTTAAAATATTAAATTAAAAAAATTAAACACAATATAAAATTCTAAGACTAATCAAAGAAAAACCCCCTCATTTAATCACTGTGAGTTCAGCAATGTATGACTGTGATCAAAGACAATGTTTCCCAATAGCAGCCTTCAAAATACACCTATTTATTAATTCTTACGGAGGGTTCTAATACGTACCTGTTTTTTTGGAACTAGAACAGAGGATCTCACAGTAACACTTTGACCCTGAAAAGCTTATGCAATATCATACCTTAAACTTAGCTGTTATTTGGTTTATAAGAGGAATGAATTCTTGAAGATCTTTTGCTTCACAATCTTTAAGCATGTGTTCAGAGGCAGAAGGAATGAATGGAAGAACTTCCTCCTCTAGGCAAATAATCATGCGGTGCAGGAAAGTGCGGACACCACTTCTCAGAACTTCCTTTTGCAAGGGACAACTGAGAGCTGGCAGAAATGTTTGTAAGCAGTCCAGATAAACCTCTGAGCATCCACATTGTTTTACAGTTTGCTTATTGCTGAAAGCCTTGCTGGTTCGGCTGTAAAAACAATACACGAAATTTTACATAAGCTCATGTTCCAGTACAATGAAAAAGCAGTAACACTGAGAACAACAAATGCTTTCCAACCCAGGCACTGAACTGCAATACTCCATTTCATGAAATGGGAGCCAGACAGTGGAAGTAATGAACAGAATATTTTGCTAAGAAGTAGCATCACTTTGGCAGTTTTTAAGAATTGAATTCAAACAATTTACCAACAACATGTGAGTAGATTAGCTCCCTACAGTTCTTTGAGCCAAGAAATAGATGCTGATTCATTATAAACTTGCTCAATATTCTCTGTATCTATATCCAAAGGAGACCTGTTCTAAGGGGACTTATTTTCTCAGCTATCACAAGAAATTCTACAACCACTGAGGATTTTCGAGGTCAATAAAGTACAAAACTCAGTTCCTCCTCCCAGTAAGTCCTTTGTATTTCCCTTTTACTCAAACCAAAAATATACACAGTGTTACTGTGCTGTACCTACCTAGCAAACCCAACAGCATGATTGAGGCAGTCAGCCAGTGCCATCTGTCTGTCCTCATCTTGTGCCATCATCAGTTTTTCTAACAATACTTTGAACTTCTCCATCAGTGGAGTCAACAAATTCCTCATTAGAACCTGTTTTCTTTCTGCAGAGTATTCGCTGTTAACTATTAACACTCCAGCTGTTTCGTAAATGAAAAGTTGATCATCACTGCTTAACAGTGCCTGGTAGCCATTTTCCTAAAATGGAAGATAACAGGCATAATTCACTAAGTGTCCTCTATCAAGGCTGTCTTCTCAAAGTTTACAGCCTTCTATATATAACCATCTCTACCCTGTAGTCCCAGAAACCCACATAAGCAAGATTATTAGAATTAGGTATAAAAGTGATCTCACCCACAAAAAAGCAGGATAATTATTTGTGCTTAAAGGTTTGCATGCTAAGCTTACAATTCAGCAAATACTCAGGGACACTGATGAGTAAGTGCAACCCTCACTCATTAAAAAAACCTGCTACAAATACTCACAGGAGGAGAAAGTTCCATCAGGTCTTGTATTCTATTCAGAACATCTTCAATAAAGGGATTCATTTGCTTACTGAAGTAAAACACAAGCACATTACACTACTTAGAAGCACATGCATTTTTACAGGTTTCAAGATATTTTATTTAAGCTGTAAAGTTAGATGCTAAACTACCTTCTCCATATAGAAATCCCCTTTAAATATCAAAGCACTGCTGCAGAAAAATCTGGCTTATGGATATGGTGCTAGTGGTAGGTTGAATAAATACATGGCACAGCACGAAATAACCATTTCTTTCTTCCCCTTGGTTTTTTAAAAACATGCATCATTTAAGTGAAGTATCTTCATTAACAGTTGAAAAATAGAAGCATGTTGAAATCTGAACCATCTTCGAGCTTCTGCCTCTAAATTAAAAACATGCCTGTGAGATAAGACCAACAGGACTGGACTGTTCAAATGACTAATACAGAGTAAACTTCATCAGTATAAATTCCAAAACTATTCAAAATTTAGTTAGGGACAGGGAAGAGTTACTCTTGGAAGTCTCCAGATCCATTCACACTCAGCTCTGCTTACTAAGAATAAGCAGAACAGACATTGATATTGTTGATGAGCTTTAACATCTCATCAAAATAAACTAAGCATATGCATTCCACTTCTTTGCCCTGTGACAAATATTTCCACTGCTACCTTAGTATTAAACAATAGAACAGCCCTGCTAGACCACCGTTTCGGTATTTTACTTCACTGCAGTCCATCTGAAGCCCAGCCTGTTTCAGTGACAACTGTGACATACAAGATCATTGTGTATAGTAAATTCAGTGTCATTAGGATACATTTATTTACTCACTTGAGAGACTTGACAAATCTGGAAAAGAGGTAAGCTGTTCGACTTCGTACTTTTGGACTTGTATGACGAAGACCACGGTGATCTAAAAATGCCATCTGCAATCAATAAAGCATCTCAGTCTTAGAATCCCTGAACAAGGCAAGGGAGAAATCTAATCATCCAATAAGTTAAGAAACCCAGCTTCCTTAGTGACCTTCAGAGAATAGGAAAATTTCCTAAGTCTAAAGAACTTATCCAGTCTTACCTACTTAAAAAAGTAAATTAGATGAAACTTACTAGTACAGTTGGAATGTGCTGAGGTTCAACAGCGAAGAACTTTTCATATCTAACCACTGTTTCAAAGAATTCCAGGGTCACTGATGTGTGTTGATAGGCACTAACACCGGAAGTCACCAACTACAAATAAAAGCATTTGCAAGTTAGTATTTTAGCTGTTTATAAAACCTAACTGCAACATAAGTGACATGCTGGTAATTAAGATGAGCCAGTTGAACTGCAACATTTCAGTCTTTACTGGCATTTTTAAACAGCTCTCAAGACATGCTTACTGTTCTCATCATGTCTTGTAAAGCTGTAGCTTTAGTAACATCACCAGAGAAGTGAGCACCATGAGATACAGGAAGAGCCTCAGCCAACATATACAGCAGCCTTATTGCTACTTCTACTTCCATAAATCGTGTAGTCTGCCAGTTCCTAGAAAAAGAACAAGAAGATCATGTTAGTCTTTAGTACCTTATGAAAAAATTGCTCTTCTACCATGTTAATATTTTCTTTTGAGCCTTCTCTTCCATTGCACAGCGTAAGAAGAACAGATTTAAACTAAGGAAAATACTGGAAGGCCCAGGCAGTAATTCTGGACACTTCTATCCACTAAAACACCACCTCCTTCCTCATCAAATCACCACCAACGTTCTTTCGCCAGTTTCAGCTTGAAAGCTACAGATTTCTTATATATAAATACATATATTTCTTAGAATAAGCTACAGAAGCTTAATAAGCACATTTTAGATCCACCTACTATGACACATGGACATGCCATTCAGCTTCACATAAGAAGTGGCTCAGTTAAGGTACAATATAGCCACCAACAATACTGGATTCCTATTTGTATACCCATAACTGTCCTCCTAGCCAGGGAACTAGTAATGTTTCTTTACTTGAATGCGGTTTCCAGGATTGGATCTACATTGTTTTTACAAAAATACTTCACTTTGATTTCCACCCCCCTGCCCCCGATCCAACCATGTTTTTCTGATAAAAGTAATGCATAATGTTTACATCTCAAGGAAACTCTTAGGAGATGTGGCAAAGTGAACGCCTGTCCAAACAACTGTTGCTGTGTAGGTAAGTGACAAAAGATCAAGAAACATCTCTAGGAAAGAAAAGCTGCCATTTAAGGTACAAAAAGAAAGCTTTTTCTTTCTAAGGAGCTAACAGATTATACAAAGTTGTATTTATCATTAAGTTGTAATGAGCTCATTCTGTCAATTGGCTTCACCTTGCTGCATCACACTTACATTTCACTACAGACTCTGACAGTTTACACATGGGAAAAAAAAACCAAAAAGGCATCATACAAAACAAGTTATAAACCCCAACTTACTGAAGCGTAGTGTTAAAAACTCTGCGGACAGATGCCAACAGTAATTCTGGTGAAACCTGAGCAAGTCTGTCCAGCAACAGTTTCAACTGTTTTCTGTATTCCACAAACATTGCTTCATCTTCGCCCTACGAAAAAACATTCACATCAGTAAAGTCCATATTTTCATGTTTAAATTCATCCACAACCATTTTAAACAATTACACCAAAAGCAAAAACATAAACATACAAAACCAGTATAACACACTCAGAGAATTCAGTAATGCTCATCCAGTGCTCTTGCAACATAACAGCAAGCTCCTTTTATGGCCGGTTATAATATGTTGTGATCCACTGCATTCAGTCCAGAAACATACTAAAAAGACTTTCCAAAATGAAAACTAGCCAAAAGTACAAGAAAGAAAATGCTCTTGGCAAAGCCTTATTGACCCAATTCTTGAAAATTGACTCACTCCTCCAAGACTTTCTTTCTCAGCATCTAGCTTAGTTTTAAAATTGGACTGACAACGTTTATGATAGAACGGATACAGTTTAAGTTAACCCTTTTAAGACTATAGCTCTCTGAACAGCCTGGGGCAAAGTAAGTCGGTCTCACATACTCAGTCATTACTGCTGGCTGACAGATGTTAAGCATGGAAGGAAAGTGAAATCAAAGACCTTACTCCACACCTTTATCTTATTTTTGCAGAGGTTTGACCATCTCCAGTTGCTGAAACAGCATCTCTTTTGAGAGTTTCATTACACAATATTTCTCAAGTATTTTTGCAAGATAGAAGTAATGTGCAAAAACATGCAAATTTGCACTGAACAAGCCACCTCAACAGCTATGTTTAGTTATCAGCACAGGTGTATATGCCTAGGAATAGCTCTGTACAAACATAGCCAGAAATACTCTTAACTGAGCTGGCTTGGATATACCTTTACTATTGTTTTGTCATGTGAAGACATGCTTGGAAGCATTCTGCATAGGAAAAAACTCAGCCTATGGACCCTTGTTTTCTAACTTTTAATCTTTAATCTACCAAAAATACAGATTTTAGAAGTGAGAGCAAGTTTTACTACATATATTTAAGTGGCACGTGTCTGTTTATTCCTGTAACACAATACCTCATTTTCAAAATTATATTCTTCATCGTATGTCAACTTCTTCATAACAGCCAACATGATTGCCTAAGACAAAAACAGAACAGTAAGCATAGAAGCAGACAAGTTTTAAGAAACAACATTTAAAAATACTAGAATAAAGAAAACATTAAAGCTAGCGTTATGGGTTTACAGTTATTTTTAATCCCTTTTGAATTTATTATTTTCAGAGGTTTGGCAGAAGTTAATAGTCCAAATCAAAAGAGAGGGATTATACCTAAACAATACACAGATGCTATTCCAGAGAGGCAGCATAGATGTTTTGGAGCTTGCGGCCTCTGATAGTATTATCTAGCTTTATTTCCTGCTTGTAATTTGTGCTCTTCAGTTGACACTGAAAACAGTCAAGATGCTTGAACTAGGCAGAGATACTATTTTAAAGGGATAAGTCAGATTAGTTGTAACATCAACTTCTCTAATAGTTCATAGTCATTGGTGTGGGTAACATCAATCTCTATTCAATAATTGTTTTGCTATATTTAATATTGCTGTTCCAACATTGCTTCAAGAAACAGCACACTATACTGTAGTAATTGTAACTACTATCCATTATATGTGGTAAACACTTCTGATTCCAGTCGTTTAGTCTAATCATTATTACCAACATCAATAAAATGATTTATTTATATGATATATTTGGGTTGCCATCTATAATCCTACAGAACAAAGTTGCAAAAAGCTTCAATTACACCTACACAATCCTTTATACATAAACCATTGACTAAGTCTGGGAGAAAAGACTGGATCCAGCTGCGCCTAGACTTCTCTCTGAGGAGTTTAGAAAGCAAGGGGGCCCTTTCTGCACCTTGTCACTCGATTGGGAGGGTCTCTCTACACCTTGTCCATAACTTGCAGCAGCAAATTGTCAGATCAATTAGAGCAATGAAATGCAATTTAACCTTAGTAGGGACTGTTGGTACATGCTACAGCAGCAATAAAGGCTAGATCTTACTTCTACTTAAGTCTCAATGAAACACAATGAAACAAAAAACCTTTTGACAAATGAATCACGATTACTATTTTTCATTTTAACTGCAAAACCTGGAACTCCTTAACACCAAAACAGACCAATGAATTAAACCTAGGTTACTGAGGTGAAATTCTTGGTGATCTTGCAGAAATAGACACTTTGACACAAGTGTCACCATGACCTGTGAGAAGTCTCTACTTCTCTGTAAGAAGTGATATCAAAGACTTAAAATAATTGCAAAACATTAATGCAGTACACTTACAGCCAAAAATGTTTAGAATGACCTGTCATTCTGAGAATTAAAAATGTGATCCTGCTAATGAGAAAAACCTTTGGAACTTGAGAGGCACAAGAAACAAGACCTCCTTTTCTCCTGTTCAAATAATGAACAAGTTGAAAGTGTAAACTTCAAAGTGCAAAATTTTAAAGGAATGCTGCTAAGCACAAAATTTAAAGCTTAAGACAAACAACAGTAAGATTTAGGCTATTTCCCATTACTTTCTTATTATGAATTGGATGAAAGAAGGAAATTAGATTGCTTCTCAGTTTAACACAAATCCTCAAGAAGTGCTCAGTAAAGTTAACAAATAATTGCAACACAAAAAACTCCAGTATGAGAGCAACTTAAAACAACGTATTTCAGGCCAGTAACATATTCAGACTTTTAGTGTTTTAAGTGTACTGCAGTAGTAACATAATTTGATCTAGTTGTAAGAACAGAAGACAGTAACAAAAATAAAAAGATTGAGTGTTATTATCAAAGTTCTCTTACTGTGTTACCTAATCCAATTTAAACAGACATTAGACAAAAGGAGATCAAGATAGTCTACACCGCAGTTATCCAAATTCAAGCTTTCATGTTAGAACAGGTATAGAATTCAGTTTTCTTTGTAAAGGAAAAGGAATCACACCTGTTAGCTGTATGAACTTACGAAATAACTGCACCAATCCAACCAGTTCGACATCCAAATTAGTACATCTACATTGGTGCAGAACAGTCATAAAGAAAAGAAATAAAAGGACTGGGCTGAAAAATCAAAGTAATTTACTGGATCCAAACTGGACATAAACCTTACTTATTAACCTTAATGTTTTATATATAAACCTAACTTTATCTAAAAACTCAAACATATAAACTTGAGCTTAATGTACATTTGATGTAACATTTAACTGCTCATAATTACAACTGTTATCTCTCAATTGTTGCTTTCTCCGTAAGTTTAATTTATATTATCAAGGGTTATATTGATGACAACCCTTCCTAGACTTCTTCCAATCCTTTGGAATTGGGGCAGGTTTTAATAAAAATAAAAAACTTGAAGATAACAACTCTTCCATGTTGATTTAAGAATTTTCTGTGAACAGTATAGCCTGTAGAGGAGCTTGCCAACATATGCTTAAGGGCTGTTTGGGAAGACCAGCTCTAAAATAGCTTTCATGTTCATACACAATTCAACACAGGTTTACTATTTAAGGAAACAACTGTAGTTACTTAGCAAAAGATGGAATACACTGTCCTTACTTTCAAGTCTTCATTTTTAATTATTGTCACACACACATTGAGGCATATAAATGAAACATGATTTGTTTCAGCAAAATGAAACATTATGATCCAATGTGACCCTGAAGCATAGCATCTGTAGTAAAAAAAAAAAAACCAACTTACCTCTACATTAGCTTTTTGTTGGTCTGAAAGTGCAGAAAGCTGTAAAATAAAATCCAAGGGTTATTTTTTAAAATTCTAACATCTTTATTACTGTCTAATAGGAAAGGCTTGCTTTTTTAATAGCCGTATGATCTGCAAGCCTTCTTTCCCCTTAACATAAGATTTAACTGAACTCCTTCAGATCTCTAAATAACACTACAGAAATAGCACGACCACAGGCATTAAAAATACTGAATGCTAATTAGTCAAAAAACCTATTTTGCAAGTCAGTTTGCACATGAGACATATTCACACAAAAATCAAATGAAATCTTATCAGAATTGGTGTTAAATTGAAGGCAGACATATTTACTTGTTTCAGGATGTGAAGGTAGTCGTAACAAAAGCCAATGATATTAGAAGAGATGTCGTCATCTTCATGAATTAGAAGTTGCAACATTAGGGCCACTTTTGCTTCAATAGCTTGTAGAGTGTCTTGAGCACTCTTCATATCACCATTTTTTATCAGTTTAGTCCAACTAGCTATTAATGCTTGCCCCATCCCATTGACCAGCTTAGAAAATCTAGCCAGAAAATCCACATCATCTTCCTGCAAAAAAAGACACCCGATTAAAAATACTAATAGAGCTTATGTTTAAATAAGATGAGATTAGATTGTACTACCCATGTCTAGTATGTAGAATTAAACCAACACTTGTCTCCTAGGTGGAAATACAATTGCCCGGTTCCTTTTTCCCTCAGAAATGGAGAGAGAAAAAAGTTAAAACAATGCCAGATTTGGCTGTCCTCCATTACACGACAGTAACTTGCTCGTTCTCTTCAGATTTGTTTGTTTCTCTCTTTACAACAAGAAGCAGGTTCAAAATAAAAAGCAGTAGTAGCTCCCTACCACAAATTTTAGGCTGTATAAGAGGAAAATCTTTCTATGGGAAAACTTCAAAGAATTAACAGCTGTAGCTCACTTCAGAAATACAGATAACAAGTACTTTTCAGTACTGTCTGTAAGAGTGAGTTAATATTAAATACTTCTGGCTTGCTTTTGCAGAAATACATTGATCAGAATCGAGAAATACCCCTAGAGCAGCCACCTCGAAGAGATGCTTTGGTCCCTGCCATAACTGTACAAATAACAAGTCTATCTAAGAAAGACTGAGGTAAAATTTTTATTAGTAACAATACAAATTTGACAAAGGCTTCAAAATTACGAGGTAAATGCCTTGCAATCTAAAGAACTACAGCTTCATAAGGACTGGTTGCTTTTTCACCACAGCAGGTAGCAAATGGCTGTTCCTTAAACACTGCAACTGCCAGGGAATGTCTGTTTAGATAGTAGGTATACTTTTCCAGCTTACAGATACGCATTTCAAGCCTCATGTTTGAGGATGCACACATGCAAAACACCATACGCGTCTTTAAGAAAGCTCTTTCCCTACCTAATTATGCATAGAATTTTTTAGGGTGAGACATTAGATCAGCTGTCTTGGCTACCTATTACAGAATCATTCAGGAGAGAAGATTCAAGACAAGGAAATACAGAAGCAGTATTAACAGTCAGCATGACATGCTTTAGGAGAGAAACAGAGGAGTTACATAATACCTTGCTTCTAGAATGAAACACACTGTGTTCGGATAAATAACGAACATTATTAACAAGCTCTTAACTTTAAGTATGAGAAAACTGTAAGAAGTGTTCACCCTTGATGAAGAAGTACAAATATTTCCCTCTAATCTGCGTAGTGTTTTATAATTTTCTGTGATTCTGCTTATTCAAGAACCGTCAGAAACCTATGACTCATTCCTACTGTTAAAAACCAACACACAAACCTGATCAATACTGAAGAGGCCAGCAGACTGCAATACTTGACATAAAGACTCAACCAATTTTGTTTTATCAATTGGGTCCATTCCCTTATTTACAATTTCAAACAAACAATCACAGGCTTCTTCCCGGAGAACTTCCACAGACATGTGACCTAGCAGCATATTTATAAACCTTCAGAGAAATAAAAAAAAGTTCAGCTTTATATGTACAAAGCAATACTGTATAGCAGCTTTATATTCTTTGTGTGCGTATTTACAATGATTTATTTTCATAAAACAGTGTTAAAGTCTATTGTACTGATAAAACTCAGCATTTGATACATTTTGAAGGGAATACAGCAAACTGAGTAGTGTTCACTTTGGCCATTATACCAGCTTGGTTTGCAAAAACAGTAACTCTCCTAAAATACGCCAAAACTCCAAAGATGATTTTTAATTTCACAGATATACACAGATGTACAATCAGCACCTTACCAAGGTTATTTTTGCAAACATTTTCCATCAAAACCCTCTTACCTTTCATTGGCTATCAGGCTCAAATCTATCCAGGATACATAAGCTCCAACTACTTCAAGGCACTGGCACGTCAACTCTGAGTTATTATATTGATAGTTTTGTAAGATTTGGTACCACGATTCCACCAAACTTGGAATGCACTGTTCCCTCATAGTATCTTTTAATAAGGTGTTCCTACGAGCCTCCTATCAATACAGAAAAGGGATAAATCAGTCTTGTCACAGCTTAGCATCTTGTCAAATAAGCAGAATTTTTGTATCCACTGCCAGTCATCACTTGCCATAGCAAGGTAACTCAAATCAGAAACATAAAGAGAATGCTTTTCCCCTTTCCAACAAATAAAACCAAAATATCCTAGGTTTTCCATTTCTTTTTAAACGACAATGCCCAAACACTGAAAAAAAAGGCAGAAAAAGGAGCAGTTCTCTAGACCATTAAATGGACTTTTGATATTAGGACTCTTTAACATGCACTAGAAAAAATTAACATTTTTAAATGAGTCAGTCTAGCATTACACTGGCAAACTCAGTTAATTAATTTTTGTTCACCAGCTTTCAAGCAAAAAAAATTAGTTGGAAAGTATGAAATAATAAAAAACATTAACAATGTATGGCTTTTGGATTTAAACCACCTAATGTCTCCAAGGCAGAGCTGCAACAGGAAAAAGAACATATCTAAAAAGGTTCTGATTTAATTAAAGTTAGAGAACTTCTTAGAAATTTAGCAAGTGTTAACAAGTGTTAATGCAAAATAGTAACTTGCCTCTGATGTATGTACAACATCCCGGTCCACCAGCTCAGCATCAACAGCCATCAGGATTCTGAGGTACATATCCACACCTCGTGGATTAAGGTCAACTACTGACAGAATGTCAAAAAAAAACTTGGGCCATTTTGTGAGATATTCAGTAACAAAAAGCAATGCAAAGACTTGAGCTGCTTTGTTGCGAATAAAAGTCTTCTCAGGCTGGGGATTCAGCATCTGGCAGAAACAAGACATTTTATTTGTATATTCTTAATAAATTAGAGAAGAATATTATGGGTTTGTTCATCTCTCTATAGTGATTAATGTACTACCTCTCTTCCTGGCTGAGACCAATAAACCCTTACGTTTCCAAGGAATTTGAAAAAAAATTTGGCTAAATTGTCATGCAACAGGGAAAACGTTCTCTATGGGCGATACAGTCCTAAACCTTTCATTCAGTATCAATACAGTAAGTGTACTACTCAAAGACAAAAAGGTAATTTGTCAGCTGCTGAAAGGAGTAAACACGAACTTGCATAAAACAAGTTACAGTTCTCTTGTAGCTAACTTGTGCCTGTGTTAGATGCTAGTGTTAAGAACAGTAAAGGAAGTTCCTAAATCTAAGGAAGAAAAAAAAAATCTGTCATAACCAATCTCCTCCTCTCTCCCTTCTATAAACTCCTAAACGGAACAGTTTGCCACAAAGAGAAAAGCAATTTAATCCACTTCACAATGATCTGCTCTTTTTCGAATTGTATTATATTCCATTCCTACTGCTAACTCTTCTACACGCAACTATGTTAATCTTCAGTGCAGAAGTAGAATGACTACTACACAAGGAGAGGTATAGGCAAAGACTTGTACAAACGCAGTCCATGTTTCTGCTGACTGCAAACTCCTGGGTGGGGCTGATACTGCAAGTTCAGCTACAGTAACTAATTCCACAAGAAAGAGCAGTCCATACTCTGCCATGTTACTAACAGAGGAGCGATAAACACCTGCCACCATTCTAAGTAGACAGGAGTTCACTCAGGAGGGTCTTAGAAACAGAATTACTGCTCCTCCTCCAGACACTCAGGAACATCAGGATCTGTATTTATATCTCACTAAGGGGGAACTTTTAAAACACCTTTTTTCACACACAATTGATTAAACCACAATCATTACCTGATGCAAGAGTTATACATTTAGTAGTAAATTCAGGCAGGGACTTCTTTACAACAGTTGATTTAAAAAATTTCTCATAAACCATCAGATACCAAGTATCTTCAAGAAGCCATCTTTCAACTCAAATACAGATTAAACATGTAGTCCACATGCAATGCCCTACGTTAGCCTAAAAGCCTAAAATGTAAGACTGCTGTGAAGGACATACTTACCTGTGCTTGCAGCCATGTTATGAGTGTTTCCCTAATTAGCTGCTGCTGGACTTCAGTAAGTTCAGAGTATCTGAAACAAAAAATATTGAGGTCAAAATAAAACTCTCCTTCATGACAAGCACCAACACTCAGTAAAGAAAAACATTTTTACATGGCATATAATGCTCCACATTAACATAAATGAAAAGAGCAGCAATTTACAAAGCTATTTGCATGTTAAAATTTTGACTCAAAGGCAAAATAATGAAAAGTATTTTACGCATAGCAATGGATCACATTTTGAGGCATTACTGCCTCCTGTATTGGAGCAGAAGCTTGAAATTTTGCAGGAAGGTGGCTCTATCAGGGACAGGACTTATGACCTGATAAAAATACAGATTTGACCATACGCCAAGGGGAGAAGGAAGAGACATCTCTATATGCTTGAACTTGTTTACTACACATTGAAGACTGTCACTAGTGAGTACAAGGAAGTCCTTCATTCATCTGGCCTACACTACATTTATTCTCGGACATATGTCAAAAAAACAAAGGAAGTAATTCTGCTTTATGTCATACATATAGCCCTGGCAAATTCTGACATTATATCCAGCCCACCTCAAATACCACCCATACCTCTGCCAGGTCTAGCGAGGCTGAGAATGCTCTACTGCAAAGAGAGTTAGCTATAGGTCTGTAGGGTCCTTAATAGGAATGACTGCTGAATCAGACTCCAGTGCTCCTGTCTCAACAAACAATTAATTAAAGATAAGAAAAAAGCACCCCACTGAAAATGCTCAAAAAAAAAAAAGCAGCAGGAAAACAAGAGAAAATATACTGCAGGAAGCAGGTGACAGAAATGAAATAAGCAGAGGAAAGAGGACAGTGGGATAAAATTAGGTAAATAGAAGTCTTCAGCATTTGCATCCATACCTAACTGTAAAAATCAGTCACAAAATACATCTTACTCCTATCTAAACCTGACCCACGCGTTCAGTGTATTACAAGCAGTCAGGATGATATTCCAAGATTCCATGATGCTCAATTCCAGAGCAAAGGAGCACAAACTGAGAAAAAATATAGTTCTGTGCAATTAAATTTATATTATTAAAAGGTATTTTTCCCTCAAATTATGGTTCTATGAAAACACCGCTCAATGAAAACACTACTTTCTCTTAACATCTCTGCCATGATTATTGAATGAATCGGGCTTTGTCTGAAGTCTCCACTGAGCACAGCTGCAGGAGTCAGCGAGAGTAGAGAATAAGACTTGAATCTCCAGACAGGAATAGCTAAGTTTCAACAGCCCTTGCTAACTGGATCTGCACTGGGCCATACACAGGTGTTAGACTATCTGAGAGCACAGCAGGTTGCTCAAAACCTCTCCAAGGAAAATGTAAATAACTATAAGAAAGCCCTCTGGACCGGACTACAGACACCTCATCAACCACAACTAAGCAACAGATACCATTTTAAATGTATTTGCAAGCAAAATAAAAAGGGAAAATTAAATGGATATATATAGGTGGTGTCAAGAAAAACTACTCACTTGAACTTAATTTGATGTTCCAGGACTTGAAAGCAGAAGAACTTGATGTGATCATCACTAGAAAAGAAAATCCAGTTATTGGAAGCAATATGGTACACTTTTCTGGGAAGAAAAGAATTCCTCAAATATTACAATCAGCAGATTTGGCACCAGAAGAAAAAAAAAAAAACGGCTGCAGCTGTTACTTCAAAGCAAAAATGACAAATACCTGAGTTGTTAATCTGGTAGAAATGAGCAACTGTTAAACTAATATTTATGTTTGATACTAGTCTTTTTTTCTATAACCACCTATTTGTTATGGTTTGATTTCAGTATTGAACAAACAAAACTACAATACCTATTGCATTCTTCCCTTATAAAAATCTGTCAGGCTTCAATAGTATGTTCGAGGCCCACTACCATACTAAGTGCAAATTGTACACTGCATCTTAAAAATCAAAAGTAAAGACAAACTAAGGTATAGATTAAGAACAGACAGTCCACATGCTCTGTCATCTACACCACTTTTTCAACTTCTTATCTAAAACTTGCAACAATCATAATGTATTTTTTAAAGACTGTAATTTCTAATCTTATGTGGTTTTAATTACTGCACGTTTTGCTGGAGTCAGCAGTTTTGATAAATCACTTACAAAAAAGCATTTACTAAAAATTACTGCTGTTACTCAGGAGATATGCACCCCTCAGTTTCCTTCCAAACTGAACTATCCTGTGTAACAGAGACAACCTACTATTTTTGATGTAAATACACAACTATGTGCAAAAATAGTAGTAATTACACATCTTCGCATCTTGAAAAATGGCATGGCCTACTCCATAGAACAGAGGCAAGGAACTGCTTATGAGATTACTGCACATAAAGTCTGTAGTCTCACAATGGGCAATTTTCAGCACTTTTCCCCTAGATTTCAAAAAGCAGCAGCCTTTAGGCTACTAGATTAATATGGAGTTTAATTTATACATTGTTCTTCCTTGAAAGGCATTATACAGAGGCCATGGATCAACTATGATACTAAAAAATAGTATGAAGGCCATATTAACTTTCAACAATTTAGTCTGCTATTATGCTGCACAGCTAAATCAGACGCACACATATTACTAATGAAAATAAGAAATTATTAGTTACATTACCTATATATACTCTGAGCTAATGCTTCTGCACAGACTTGCCAAGCATCCTGAGATATCTTGAGCTGTTCAAAGTAGGCTAGTGCCTGCAAAAATCAAGGTAAGTTTCATTTAAAAAAGAACAAAGCACACAGCAACACATCCCATTCACACTGGCCGTCATATTTAAACAGCTCTCCTTCAAAAAATCAACATTATTTGGATACAATCATTGGGTGACTCCCCAGTCACCTTATCACTGAGTGGGTATTTTTCAAATGCTAGTATCATAGGTACCTATTTCCACTTCATATTCAATACCAAGATTTTTGTTACTTGAATACAGAAGTCATAGACTCAAAAGTGTTGAGGTTAGATGGAACCTCCAGAGACACAGTTGGCTAGACAAGCTTGCTGAGGGCCTTTCCATTTAGGTGGAAATTCACATCCAAGTTAAAATTCCTTCCACAAATTCTGAAGAGGTGATGATTTAGATTTTTCACTGAAAACTACTCACTATTTTTGTTGCACCACTTTGCCTGTATTCAACACTCCAAGCTCAAGAAACATTCAAATACTGACCACCTGGACAACTGACAGTTCATGAATTTTCTACAGAAATCAAAAAAACCTCTACAAAATTTTAGGCAATTAAGTTGCTTATCAGGACTTCCAAACAGCTTTTGACAACAGTTAATTTGATTTAATTGCTTTCAGACTCAGTATGGCCTGTAATACACAACAGCAAAGCAAGTTTTGAAGCAGAGATTAGATTAACAACATTATTTCAAATTCTGTGGTATTTCAAGGGGGAGGTTTGGCTGTTGGATATTTTTAGGGGTTGCTTTTGCATTAGTTCATAAAGGTTTCCATTCACCAGTCATCTCCCAAAGTAATTATTCAGAGATAAGTTCTAAAATAGGAATTCATTTCCTGTAGTTAGTACTAGTGATTTTCTTGGACTTTATAGTTTTACTAGAAATGGCCTGATACTTCCTTTATGTTACATCTTACATGACAGTGAAAAAGGTAAGTCCCCCTCTGCTATGAAATATTTCAAAACTGGGCAGACTGCAGTTAAAAGGTCAATAAATATAAAAGCTTCCAATTTTAGTGATACTCTATTAGCAGATCACAAAAAATTGGCTATATTCATCCTTTATAAAAGGACAAATACCCAGAACCAACATATTTAACAGGCTGCTTAGCAAATCAAACCACATTTGTAACTGTCTTAAACATTCCACGATTTGTTTTATGAACACAAAACTATGGTATTAACATCCTCATTACTAAAAGATTTTACAAGAATATCTTGTAGACAGCTAAATCAACATGATAATCACTAGGCAGAGATAACTACTCAGTAAATAGTTATATAAATAATAATACCTTTTCATAGGAGCATCTCTTATGCAGTAAATGTTACCCACATATAATGGCTGCGTTCTTAAACTACTTTATAATAACACAAGCTTCACTACAGTTAAACCCACACATTTCATTAAAAAGACACTAAAGCTATGTAATCCATTACAATTACAGTTAAAAAACACATCTAAGAATCAAAAGGCTGATTTCAAGCAAATTGTTTTCTGTGGCTGATTTTCATTCTACGAGAACCCATGTAAGGAACTGAGCAACAAACACAAAGAATTGAAAAAACTTAAACAGTCTGAGTCCAACTGAATTGAAGTGTAACAGAACTGATAATACATGACCCTCAGCTTACATGTTTGCAACATGACTTTGTTTTGTACTTGCCACCACAAACCCTAAGCACTGGCTCACAAAAAAACCCCACCAACCCCCCAGCCCATAAAAACCCCATGAGATTTTTGCACTGCAATACCACCTCCAGTTATCAGAGAGAGGAGGAAGGTACATACTCTTTGTCTGAAGTCTGCATCAGCGTTTGGGTTTAGCCCTAAAAGGGCTTGTTCATCCATCTCTATTGCTATATTCGTTGTTTCCTGCTCCTAACTGCTTTGCCCACTTCTTCTAGAGAGGAAAATACAATCATCTGCAAATAAAGAAAGAGAAATTTTACTTGCTCAGCAGAACAAGAATAATTAAAACCAGGACAGCAACAATCACACAGGTTGGCCCACAAACCTCAAACAATATACTCTAACTAAACATGAATGCACATACTTCCAATATAGGTATCAGAATTCAAAGTCATTTAATCAACTTTTCACAGTACTGTATTTCTTACAGAATAAGGAAATTTTTAGATCTTCATATATTTCAGTTCTCTTGAAAAGAAAGCTTAGTTAACAAAAGACGGCATGATGTACAGTATTCAACTGAAAGGCTTAAATTCAAATTTCAAGCATGCAGAAGTTTCAGCAAGATTTGACATAAGCATAATTCCACTCCATAAATGACAGACCGCTGGTTTCTTTCCCCACCACAAACTTAACTGCAAAAATCTCAACTCCAATATAGTTAAGATGCTTCATAAACCCACTTTTGAAGTATTTCCCATGGTGGGGACAAAGTCATTAGGAGGTCTTTCTTCTGAAGCAAGCGTATACAAGTGCCTTAGAAATTAACCACAAAATACACCATACTGAGTTGTTAACTAAAGTTTTCTGTTCCTACTGATGAGTGCTGATTTACTAGCAATGATTTTTATTTAGAAAATTCAGTGTAAAATTAACAAGTGAGCTAGACAAATGTTCTAAAGATGGCTTGCCTCTATAGGTCATTCTGCAATGCTCTAGCAGAACAGAGAAAATTTAAAACAAAAAAATTCTGTCAAATACTAGGATGCTGTTAAATAACAAGAGGGGACAAAAATCCATCTATCTTTGAGATCTCTGCCCCGCCTCTCCCCCCCAAGGTAACATAGTTAATTAGGCCCGAAATCAGGCCTTGTTACGTAAGTATGTAGGAGGTTGGGGGAAGGAAAGAACAAGAGGAAGAGAAGAAATACAAAGGAGCTGTGGTTTGAAGCTGCCTACATACCCATAGGTAGAACTTCTAATTTCTTAGTATTGCGTGTCTCGTGCACACTCTACTGTTCACCCTCCCCCATGGGAAGAAAGGTGGCACAGTGACAAGCAACAGCAAGCAGAACTCAAAAGGAGAGCCCAAAATTCAACGCGGTAACCAACTTTTCTATATAACTCAAGACAAAATATCCTACACCAAAGCGCATAATGAAAAGCAATTTAGTAAGTAAAATTGAGTTTGTACAAAAAATTTGCAGGTTTCGGCAGTACAGAAACCAGAAAGTCTAGAAACAAAGCAATGACTCGTGGCAAGAGAAGCCTCACAGGCTGCCTTAGTCACAGAGTGATCCCCCTCAGGGGCAGAATCTTTAGGGATTAAACTTGCTGTGCTGAGTCTTCTCCCTCTGCATCACCAGGCCCCAGTCTGTTTTCCCCATAATCAACATCCAGAAGAGACAGATTAAAAAAAGGTAAAATGCTCCAAGAAAAAATATTTTTTGTTAATAGCATCATTCGATTAGGGTCTGGTCCACAGTTACACAACTATTTAATATACAGAGGTACTTCTTTTGCATATTTACCTGCTGATATCAGTATATTACTATCTTTTGGACAGATGATTTATACCTGGGTGACAAATTTTGGTATTAAAAATAATGTGACTCAAACATGTATCCTCTTCGCTTGCTCTTGCTGAACAGCAATGCCAATAAGTTCTATTAATTTTATAAATACCTCATGAATGTATTTAAAATTTCGACTTCTACCATACAGCCTTTTCTCAGTATCATCTTGACTAGCCAACTCTAAAAGACAATTAATGAGATAAAACATTCGAATAAGCCTCTTGAGAAAGCTAATATAACAGTTTTTCATGCCTCCTGGTTTTACTTAAGCAGGTAGCTATTCTACCACAAATCTTTTTAACCAGTCAGTTACACTTCAAAAGCAAAACTAAACAGTGATTTTAATAGTTCTAATAATTCACAAAATCCATTGCAAAATGCACTTAGCCATTAACGTCATGCATGTCATTAAAGCAAGTTTTTCTTATAAAAACAACTGATAACATTAATAGTAAATATGCAGCTGTGCAGAAAGTATTGTCTTATTTACTTAAGAGATTTTTCTTAAGCAGTAAACCATGCTGGGTGGCAAACTCATCTTGCAATAATTAGGAGGATGCAGCTCCTTATCAGCTATGTCATACAGGGATGTCTCATCAGAATAGCTTACTCCCTTTCCCATACTAAATACTTAAAAATGCATTTGATAGTAGAGATTGTATTCATAGTGGAAAGGAGGAGGAAAAAAAAAAAAACCACTTCAAGCGTTGAAGACTGCCCAATTAACAATACAAACGTGGTCAAAATGTGTAACTTTGGTCCAAACATATCCCATTAATGAAAGCATTCAGAGCATTTTAACTACAGATGCTAACCACAGGAACAATCGGCAATTAAACTTCATTTACAGCAGTTATTTTAAGTATTTACAAGACTGTGACAACACAGGGGGGCCAGTGGCATGCCTCATTTGAATTTCCTCAAGTTTTCTCTCTAATAAAACTAAGACATTAAAATTAACCTTTTACAGTCTTTTTCGCGGTTTTGCTTGCTGCAAACCTCAGGCATATTTACACACTCCTTGGGCTCTAGACCCTTCACACTGACCTAACATGCGGTTAAAGCCAGTAGCTTTAACCTAACTATTGCTATTTCGACAACTTTTCAACCGGACTAGAAAAGTTCGTCTTTCTGGAAGCGGCATTAGGTCTCAGTTTCAAGCCCCCTCTTCCTGGCAAGAATTCCCCATATGGAAAAAGGCCTCCCTACTCCCGCCCCAGCCTCGGTCAGAGAGCCCGGTCTCCTGTGGCTGGGCAGAGCCAACACCGCAGCGCAGCGCAGCCGGGGCGGGCGCTCGACAATGCACAGCCTCCGCGCCCAGCTCCGCGGCGCAGCCGCCGCGCTGTACCAAACCCCCCCAGCGCCGGCCCGGGCCGCCGGCATCGACCCACCGCTCCGACCACGCCGGGACCAGAGGAATATGGAGGTGAGGGGAGGTCCCTCCCTCGCCTCACGCTGTCGTTCTACGATTTCTTCCTTCCCCCACCGGAACCACAGCGGATGGACAGCCACCGAGGCGGCAGCTCCCGCGGACAGAACCCACCGCAGACCACAGCGTGTATTAGCAGAGACAAACACAGATATATTTCGCGGCTCCTGCAGGGCGGGACCGGCGGGGCCCGTCCGGCAGAGGCCCCCGCTGACCCCCAGCAGCGGGGCCAGGCGGATGCGGAGGTGGCGGTACCTCCCCCCCTTCCCCGGAGCCTCTCGGTTGCTGGGAAGGCGGTACCGGGCTGAAGAAACCGGCCGGGGGACTCGCGGGAGCCCGCGGGCGCCACCAGCTCAGCCCACACTGCCCCTTCCCCCCGGGCTGAGTCACCTGCGCCGCGTGTCGCGTCCNCGGGCCTGGCCGGGCCGCGCCGCCTCGGCTGGCGGCGGGAGGGGGAGGAGGAGCAGGACCGCCCCTCTCCGCCAAGCCGGCCGGCCGCGGGGCACGCCGGGATGTGCCCCAGCCGCGGGGCAGCCTGGGAGCCGTAGTCCTGCCGTGCGCTCGGTAGCGCTGTAAAACCGACCGCACCGGCGGAATAAACTGGGGCTGTCCCGGCTCGCCCCCGAGCCGCCGCCAGCATCTG
>VZRL01006115.1:1152-72573 GCA_013397895.1 Origma solitaria | reverse complement strand
AATCGTGCTGTGTCAGCGGTGGCGGGTTGGGGCTGCGGGTGGAGCTCCGCAATAGCGACAGGAGCGACCTGCTCGGGGACTCGCACAGGGCAGGGCCCGGGCCGGCGTGGGCTTGTCCGTGAGGAGCGATCCAGCTGTGTCTGCACATGTGGCACTAGGCTCCCGCGCACAGGGCTCTGCAAAGGAGTGCCGTGTACGGGCCTTGGCGTCATCACACGCCCGCGTGGCCGTCGGGCTAGACTTAAAACCGACCTAAACGCGAACAACTGCATTACAAACCCGTTCCAGCCGCGCTGCTGTTACAGTATCTGTCAAGGCAAAACCCACTGCCGTCCCGCGGCTACAGGAGCGCAGTTCTCAAAAACGTGAGGCGCCCAGAGCTCGAGAGTCACTCGCTTGTCGTGGCAGCCGAGCCGCTGCCCGCTCACGGTGTAGCAGGGAGCGAGAGCCCGGCGGAACCAGCCGCCAAACAGAGGGATCCCATGCAAGTGGGTGCGTGCGGGGGACCCGCGGGGCAACCTCGCGGTAGCCAGTCACCTCGCTCTCCCAGGGGACGATGGGCGAGAGAGGTTCCCCCAACAGCCCTCCGCTCCCGGCTACCGCCCCGAGGGGAGTGCGGTGCCTCCGCCTGGAGTCTCCCTGCCACGTCCTCCGCGCCAACGCCAGCAGGGCCAGCGGGAGACGGAGTCACGCACAGCCAGGTCCTTCCATCGGGACCATGCAGACCCGCGGCCCCGGTGATAGGAAGAGGGGCGCGGGACCGAGCTGCCTGCAGGGCACGGGGCAGAAGGGGCACGGCCAGGCCAGGCCACGCGGCGCCACCAGCCCGGAAGCCAGGCCCGCTCACGGGGACCGACAGCTGCGGCCTCCAATCGCGCTCTGCCTGCAACCAATCGCCGCACGGGCCACGGGGGCGGGGCCGCGTGACTGACGTGAGGCGGTGGCGCACGCGGCTGTCTCCTTCCTTTCCCTTCCTGCGGGCCGCGGCGGAGGAGCGCCATGAAGGCGTCGGGCACTGTGAGTACTGGCCGGGGCGCGGTGGCGCGGCCGGGGCCCGGATCGGGGCCGAGGTGGGCCGTCGGGAGGGCGGCGGTGGTGGTGGGTTGCAGCGCTCCAGAGCGGCCCTCGCGTGCCCGAACGGGCCTGCCTGGCCCGTGAGGCGGCGAGCGGCCAACATGGCGGCGGCACAGCTCCCGCCCGGTGCAGGCCCAGATCGGCGGGCGGCACCGCCGGGAGATCCGCGGGGAAATCGACCCGCTCGGCGCAAGAAACTGTGTTTCCGGATTGAGCTCCTCTCGCCGCGGTGTTCTTTCGTGGGGCCGTGGTTCCTGCCGTGGGTTCGGCACGGGGCGGGACGGTCGCGGCTGTGGCTCCGCGACTTACTCATTTTGCAGGCCGCCTGTATTTCGTGTCCCTCCAGCTGCGGGAGTACAAGGTCGTCGGGCGATGCCTGCCCACGCCGAAATGCACGACCCCTCCTCTGTACCGAATGCGGATCTTCGCTCCGAACCACGTCGTCGCCAAGTCCCGGTTCTGGTACTTCGTTTCTCAGCTGAAGAAGATGAAGAAGTCTTCTGGAGAGATTGTGTACTGTGGCCAGGTGAAGGCTTCAAAATCTAAAAACGTGGGAGGTTTTTACGGAATTCTAGCAGGTGTATGTGAAAGGATTTTATAGGAATTGTGGTTATTTGGTGTGATGTTGAAATCCATTCATCTTTCAGTTTTTGTGAAAAAGATTGGCAAGTTTGGTTTTTGTAAGCAGTGGTACATGTCCTGTAAACTAAATAGAAAGTTACTTACTAGCACTTCAGAATTATGAGCCATGCCACTATTCAGTGTTACTCTGTAGTTCTTTGACTTGGTTCATTGTGCAGTATACATTTTAAGAGGCATCTGGGCATTCATAACCATGGGAAGGTGGACGTTTGTGTGCTTACACTCCTCTACCTTGATACTTCAAGGACACTTTTTAGAGCTGAAATCTTGTCTTTGAGTTACTAAAGCTCTCCACTCTGGATTACCAAGACAAATCCAGCTATGCTGGGAAAAGAGAGCAAAGAGTTGTTTTTTGACAGTAAGACTTACAGCAGTGGTTTTGTTAGAGCTCTGAAATATTTATTGTTAAAATTGTGAAATGGTGGTAGTCCATTGTCTCTAACTATTTCCATGTTCTTGTGTAATTCCAGGTGTATGAGAAGTCCCCTCTGCGGGTAAAAAATTTTGGTATTTGGTTGCGCTATGATTCCCGTAGTGGAACCCACAACATGTACAGGGAGTACAGAGATTTGACCACAGCTGGTGCTGTCACTCAGTGCTGTAAGTATGTGTAACTGTTTGAGGTATGAAATGGTATGATCAATATATATTAAATCTCAGACTGGGCATAAAGCATGCTGACTTAATCCATGGTGAAATAACACAAACACAGGGAAGATAAAGGAGGGGGTTGCCAGATATTCCACAGATGCTTATGTATGATACATGGGGTATCTTATTTGTTATTTCTCTTAATGCAGTTTCACTGACTGGAAAGTATTCCCACTTCATTTTAGAGTGACTTTGTACAATTTTTTTAATGAGTTTCAGTATACAAACTGAGAAATTAATGACTTTTTAGGTGCGGTATATATTTTCTGCGCTGTGCTGTTTTAAGATAATTGAATATATCGTCCCAAGTCTTGTGTGGGGAATAATGTGATGATAATGTGGAACATACTAGCATCTGTCCTCTAGAGAGCAAGTTAAAAAAAAAATCATGGGGAAAAAACCGTGTTGTTACTCCAAGATGTCATTGCCTCATTTCAGGGAGAATTAATGGTTGTCCTGATTTCAGTCTGTTTTGTGAAGTACCTGAGGGACAGACCATTTGTACAGCTGATGCTATTGATATTTGACTCCAAAGTGCAATGAGCACTACAGATTGCACATAAAAACCCAAAGAATATTGTTCTTAATAACGATATTCTTGTCATGTGTGCAAATATTAAATGTATCTTGTCGCCTTTCAAAAGCTGAAGTGCTGTTGAAAGTGAAATTTAAGGTTCTACATTAATGTATGATAGTCCTGGTTAATTAACACACTGAAGGATCGCGTAAGAGAGCTGGGAACCTTATTTTTCGTTATACAACTGATACATTTATGTTCAAGAGTAGTTGTGACAGGTAAGTTTTTAGTAGGTGTGTTAGATCTTCATGGGAAATGCAGTAGTATTTCAACGGGCATACCTTGTGGAACTAGCTATGGACTTAATTTGAAGCCAGTGATTTGCACTGCTGAATAGAGGAGTTTTTAGGTAGCCCAAGTACAGGTGGCTTCCTGCTATTCTGAAAGCCTAATTTTGTGGGATGAACATCAATTCATGGTTCTATTGTTGGTCAATTTCAAGAAAAGTAAAGATATCCTCAGGTCCTACCTTTAGTTGCACCTTGCTTTTGGAAGGGAAATTGTTTTGAAATTCATGTTCTTTCCAGTAATATTTCAGTGTTGATTCTGAATCACAGGATTTTTTTCTCTTGCAAGAGATTAAATAGTCCTAGGTATATTACTTGTGTTTCTGTATACGTTCTTGAAATTGGACAAGAAGAGTAAAATGGCACTTCTTCTGGAGGAGCTTAGTTACAACTTACAGGAAGAATTTGCTGCTGCTTTTTGGTTTTGTCATATTTTTGCCATCACTTTACATAATAGAAACCGCGGTTTTAATTAGAGTTGATGAGAAATTTTAAAAGTTGTAGATGGCACTACGAACATTTCTTGAAAACAAGGCTGTAAGATTCTTGATCTGAAAATGTCATAAAGTTTAATGAGTTCTCTTGTTACAGACCGTGATATGGGAGCCCGTCATCGTGCCCGTGCTCACTCTATTCAGATCATGAAGGTTGAGGAAATTGCTGCCAGCAAGTGCCGTAGACCAGCAGTCAAGCAGTTCCATGTAAGTGAGCCAAAACTGCAGTGGCTGGCGGGTCCTAGCTGGACTGGAAGAGGGCATCTCTCCTGTGTGGTGTGGTACAGGTTTGCTTTGCAACCAGAAATAGGGCGGGAACCAAACTTGGGTGCATATGTTTATAATTAATGGTGTATTATGATCAAGGTATTTGTTAAGTCCTATGAAGTCTATCTAATTTGTGGATGCATTACTTTTCTAAGCATAAGCTTGTCATGGAATACAGTTTGGCTATTTATTTGCGAAGTATTTTCTGTTGTTCATCTAACATGTCAATTAACATAGAAACATTTTTCTTGCAGGATTCTAAAATCAAGTTCCCGCTGCCACACAGAGTTCTGCGTCGCCAGCACAAACCACGTTTCACTACCAAGAGACCAAATACGTTCTATTAAATACAAAAACATGTTGTCAACTCTGTGTTGCAATAAAGGTCTTGTTGGAACCATTGACTCCCTTGTTGAATTGTCTTTTGGAGACAGTGTTCTGGTTATCTAGCCTCGTCCCCCTTCCTACTCTTTTATTTTCTGTAAACCATTGGCAGCTTACTATTTACAGCTGTGATTGCCTCAGACAGGTGTGTGTTTCAGGTGCTGACTTAAATTACCAAAATAACCCATCAATAAAGCAAAATTTAATAATCAGCTTTCCAGGTCGGAGAAGTCTGTTGTCGAGCAGCTGTAAAATCCTACATCCATTTTGTCCCTTTGGCACACTAAGTGAATAGTTGAATTCAGGAAGAAGGCAGCTTCTGGTGCGTCCAGAACGCAGACTTGTCAGCTGTAAGAATAAAGACCTCATAACTTCCATTAAGCTGCTTCAAATTTTAAGCATTTACAGCCAAAACTTAAGTTCTAACCTGAACCTTTTCACAGATACTGCACACCGCTCTGAATAAGATCAAGTATGGAAATAGAGGTGCCTGTGCCTAGAAAAGAAAAGTGATGAAGAGCTTGGCAGATGTGTCCTTTTATTAGACCAATGAAAGAAAATGACAATTTTTATATCCAAATGCAAATCTTTAGGCTACTTTGTTTACAGTATAATGCCACAATAAGAAGGTTGCAGACACTGTAGTTAAGGTTTATTTAAAAGGCTGCTTCACACCTAAAGCTGATGCTTGCATCTGGTGCCCATTTTCAGTGATGGTGTTTCCTGAACAAGAGGCAGTCAGCTACTTTAATTAGTACCTGGGTCATACCAGTGTTAGAGAACTGATGCTGTGTTTTGTCCAGATGCCAGCTTAAAAACAGCCGCAGGTGCTGTTAGAGTGCGGGGAAGTACCGTACAGAGAGGAACCTGGGGATGCGTTCATTCTGGGGTAGCTGCAGAGCTGGCACTCGCTGCAGCGAAGCTGTCAGAGCAAGGGCGGGCAGTTCTGCGGAACCAGGACAAGTTAGTGCTGCCACAGCGAGCTGCCCTTCCATGGCCTGGCCCGGTGGCTCAGCTTTGTGCTCCTCGTTGCCTCCACGGAGAATCAGTTCAGACAGCTCTTCTCTCTGAAACATGAACTGAAGAAAATGGGGTTAATGTGGACAATCCACAATCTCCCAGTGGCAAGGGAGGGAAAAACTAGAAACCCAAAGTAGCTGGAGGGTCCTGTGGGACAACTTTGACTATGGGAGTCAGAGGTCCTCATAAACGCCTCAGAAAGACCTTGGGGTTTTTAACTTTTTTGACGGAACGAACAATTTAGCAGGAAAGCGGGTTTCAGCTTTAAGTTTGCAGCACGAAAAGCAGCAGAGCAAGCCCAGCCCCGGCGCTCCCGCGCGNGACCCGTCACGTGACGCCGAGCCCGCCGCTCCCCGCCCCGCCTGTCACGTGCTCCCGCGCGCGGGCGGGCGGGCGCCGGACCCGGAAGTGGCGGCCGCTGCGGGGGCGCCGGGCGGGATGGGGGAATCGATCCCGCTGGGAGCGCCGGTGCCGGTGGAGCAGGCCGTGCTGGAGACATTCTTCTCCCATCTGGGCATCTTCTCCTACGACAAGGCCAAGGACAATGTGGAGAAGGAGCGGGAAGCCAACAAGAACGCGGGGTCCAGCTGGCTGGCTCTGCTGGCCGGGCTGGCGCACCTGGCGGCGGCCGAGAAGGCCTATCACAGCATGACCTTCCTGGGACAGAAGCTAGGTACCGCTCCGGGGAGGGAGGGACCGGCTGTCCCGCCCCGCGCCTCGGGCTGGGGGCCTGCCCCGCGTTGGGCTCCGCGGGTGCGGAGCGGGCGGCTGGGAGGTCAGCTGTCAGCCGGTGCTAGCGCAGCGCTGCGTACCCCAGGTACCTGGGGGCCCCGCCTCGGTGGCTGCGTGCATGTGCGTCTGAAAGACAAGTGCTGCGTTAGCGAGTGTCCGTGGGCCCGCTGAGGAATCGGCTGTGCCATTTGTGCTGCCCTTAAAGAGTGAACGAGAGGACAGGTGCCGTGCACGTGGCGCAATGGCTGTTGTGCCCGTCCATGCATCTCTTCATTGCCGGCAGAGTACCTACCCGCCCTTCCCAAGATTTAGTCAGAGGTGTTTCTGTGTTGAGATGCGCTGACTGAGATATAGGTAAAGATGAGCTTACTGGGGTGACCAAAGTGCTAAAGCTTTTTCACCTTATATTAGAGGTGTATATGTGTAAGTATTCAGGGCTGGAGATAGCATCCTAGAAGTTGTTACCCATGCAGATACTGCAGGGTCTTAGGAAGCTTTGGCCACGATGTCAGCTGCTGCTTGTTTTGTCAGTACGTGAATAGAAAAATCCCAGACTGGCACAGGGTGAGCTTTCATGTTACCCTCTGGGCAAAGCGGCTTATTTTCTTTTTGAACTGCAGATGGGCATGGCAAATGGATCAAAGGATATGAGTCTGATGTGTAACACATTAAACCCTCAAGAAAATTCTGCTTTCTTACTTAAGTGGTGACTTGGAACTATTTTATAAGATCTTTGCAGACAAAACTCTGTCTGTCAGACTGACTTTAAAGAGTGAATTTGGTGGTTGCAGGAAAGATAAAGTTGACAACAGAAGGGACAAAGTTTTGTTTGTTTATTTACTTCATGAACAACTGCAATAGATGATTCTTCCTCCTGCCTATGTCTTGGGGGCTGTTCATGTCTTAAAATGGGAGCTGCTTCGCTGTGGTTGCCAGTTCTCTACCTTTCTACCTCAAATTTCAATGGTCACTTTTGAAAATTATATGTGTAAAAGGAATGTGGAGAGAGCTATCCACTATTACAAAATTTATAAGCAGTTTCAAAGCGGAACCTTAATTTGGAATCTTTAGAAGATTCAGACTCAGTCCCTGTGGTCTTTACTCTGCTGCAGCTGTTGAGTGCCAGAATGGTACATTAGGCCTTCTGGAAATAGAAACTGTGAAATAAGGCCAGTACATTTGTACAGTTTTTTTGTAATGTCAAAGTTAAGTATCTTTTTCTTTGACCCTTTACTCCTGTCTTCTTTACTTTTTTAAATTCCTCATAGTGTTGAGCAGGTAGAAAAGAGCACAGATGACTTCTTGTCCTCCCTCCTACCCTCCAAGTTTTAGTTATAGATTAACCTGCACTGTGGTCTCATTGGGATAGTGTGTGATTGTTTTCCCTTTGAATTCTGGTTTATATTGAGATTGTATAGGGACTAGAAACATTTGATTTGTACACACAGATGTCACATGGTTCCCATTTAAGGGTTACTTCACGAATTTGAGTGCTTCATGATTGAAGAGGGATTGTTAAGGGAATTCTCTGGAAAAGATCTAGAGTTATTAATAGGAGTGGAGGCTATTAAAATTTGATCAGTCAAGTCATGATGACTTAATTCTTCCTACTTCCATAGATAACAGTGTTTCCAGATCATGTATCATAGTAGCAAATTTAACTGAACCCTGGTTTTCTTAAAAGTCAGGTCATAACTGAGGCAGCTGTGAGGGAGTTGTTTTGCAGCAGCCATTGGCTGCTGAGACATGAAACGGGCCAAGTGTAGCTTGCATGAAATTACATAAAGTGCTTCTGAGCATATGCTCTGTAATTCAGTTACTTGCAGAACAAAACACCGATTTTTATTTCTTTGTTAAAAGAAATACTGTTATTAAACAATACTTAAAAACAACTAAATATATAACCACAAGTGCAAGGTTATATAGAATTTTCCAGTATTGCTGTCTATCTTTTCTGTCCCTGGATTTTGGTAATACCTCCATATTTATCTGAACAGGTGGTCAGTCATTCTTCAGCCGAAAGGACTCCATCCGAACCATCTACACATCTCTGCATAATGAGCTGAAGAAGGTGGTGGCGACGGGTCACAATGCACTAGGAGGAACAGCTCCTCACTTGGAAGAGCTGCTTTCTCACCTGTCTGAACAGCTCTGTTTTTTTGTTCAGGCTCGGATGGAAATTGCTGACTTCTATGAAAAAATGTACACGCTCAGCACCCAAAAGTTCATTAACTCTGAGGAACTGGTAAACATTTTGGAATCCATCTTAAAGAAATACAGTTCAAGGTCAGTGCTTCTTTGCTGGCAGTATGTACTCAGACAGGTGATCTGTAATACCTGATGGTGAAGTTCAAAGCAAGCCTAAAAACTTGCTGTCCTTTGACTGCTGAGCAGCACAGTCCCATTACAAATTCATGTGTGAAGTCTGTGTTGGCCAGCAGCATCAGATGCAAGAAGTTTCTTCAAAAGAAGAAAAATAACAAAGGGAAAAGTGGTTCTGCTCATGGTGTACTAGGAGCTTTCCTCCCTATGGCTCAATTAATGCTCAGCATGTTCATTTTCAGCAGAGAGGAAGAGTGATTTTCCTTTTATAAGATGCAAGGTTTCTTGAGCTTTTTCTTTGTCAGGGAAGAGGAAACAAGCCTCAATTCCATGTGGACTTCAGTAAAAGTGACATAAATAAAGCAAATACTTGTGCGACAGTTTTACTTTTTAGACTATAATATGTATCTGCTTAGTTCTAAAAGCTACACCACAACTGTCTTGCCTACCTGGGAGAGCTTTATGGTGCTCCGTTACCACTTCTCTTGAGAGCTCCTGGAGCCAGTAGAAGGAGCACCTCTGAGCCTTTGGTCCCTTGTCAATATGGTTTCTTGAAGTTAAGATTTAATAGTTCCTGTTACAAAAATCCCGGAATGTTTCTAAATGAGGGTAGGATGGGTATTTCACATCTAACTTATGTGCCTTGAAAGTGATGGCAGTTTAAAAGAGGATTTTTGAATGCTTGTCAGCATTCAAATGCTTGTCACATGCTTGTCACTCAAATTCTACCTCTTCATTTTAAACCAGAAAAGGTAGCCATTGTAGGAAGTTAACTGTCAGACATGGTTGAGTTTTTTAAAATCTTTCTTAGTGAAATAGTCTCTAAGAAGACTTCTGGGGAGAATATTCATAGGTCTTACTATTTTCAGTTATTATTTTTAAAGTGTTCTCCTAGGAAAAATGAAAATAATTCTGTGCTGCTTTCTGCTGTTCTAAATTGAAGCACGGCAGCTGTTTGCCTTATGTTTTTAGGGGTAACTCTGGCAAATTGCTACATAATTTTGCAATTAGAAAATCAAAACTAGTCTATGGCATCTTACTAGTAATGTTTTGTAATTCTTGGCTTGTGAACTCTTAAAACATCAAGGCTGTTAGTCCAATAAAAACCTGAAACTTAAGTATGTTTTCCTTGGTGTGATAAAGGAGTAAGGGTGAAGTAAGTTTAGGGGTTTGGGTTTTTTTGTTATTGGCGGGTTTTTTTGTTTGTTTGTTTTTTGAAAAGTTGATTTCTGTTGCACACTAACCATTGCCATCTGCTCTGAGCATGTGCTGAATCAACAGCACTGTTAAAAACCTGAAAACCATAACTCGTACTTTGATGAAGTGATTGGAGACCATACATGCATGTGAAATGTTTTACTATGCTATTTAAATAGATTTCAGTGATACATTTGTACTTGTAAGGCATTATATCTTATATAATATGTTTATATAATATATATTATATAACTGTATATATTGTAACATCTTTAAAAAAATAAGTAATGTCTCCGTGGGAAAAAGTACTGATGATCTTGCTTTGGGTCAACAAGCAGTCTTTAAGATGGAGACAGTCCAAGATGCTGTTAGAGCTAATTCAGTAGCTGCAGTGTGCTCCTCCCCAGTGACATACAGAATATTTCTGAAGAAAATGGGTATAATGATATATCCCTTTAGTCCTTCCTTTTAGTTTCTTCATATCTCAGATCAGTTTCTGGGGTGTGTTGTGTTGATATGTACTGACTGCAAGGCATTTCTGCATTACAGGTGAAAGATCGAATAAACTCATCCTTACCCACCTGTCTTCCCTCTGTCAATATATTCCTCACTTGTAGTTGAGGATGTGTGCCATTATTTCAACCAGTTGTGCTAAGGCCAGACAGGATGTGTTTTTTAGATATGTTCTGGCCTTGGTTTCTTTCCTTTTTGTGTGTAAATACCTGGTTAGATAATGCAGAGGAAATACCTGCTTGATGGTAAAGAAACAGCAGAATTGACTGTTAACAAGACATATTGTTTGTATCTGAAATACCATTAATTCTTGAACAGTTTAAAGGTGTTTCGTTACTATTGTATTACTACTTATTGCTGACTTGTACATGGCCAATACTAGACATTTTCGTTTCTGTTTTTCTCAAAAATACACATCTGGAGAAGTCACTTTTCCTGAAATTTTTAACTGTTTGTTTGGGTGGGAGCTTAACTGAAATAATTAAAGCAGCATCAGGAGCAGGATGCTTTAAAAGCTTAGTATAAAATGAATAAGTAACTAGAACACCTATTTTGATGTAATTATTTTTAAGTGTTTAATTTTTTTATCTAGTCAGCATTGTGTAATATATGCATGAATATGTGATCTGTGGAAGGAAATAAAAATAAAATGCGGCTTCTTTACAGTCTGCAAAACAAAATTACCATCCCTCTGGTTTCAAGAGTGATTAGGGGGAAAAAGTCAAATTTCCAATGTGTTTTTAAGTTTTTAACACTCTGGCTTATGAAATATTGTAAAAACTTGTCTGTTTTACATGATACTGAGCTCAATTGAATACTTCTATGTTATAAAACTCAGTTGCAACAGATATACTCAGTACATAACTTGTCAGTTTAGTCTGCAACCATATCAAGCTTCTCAGCTGTTGCTGAGGTGAGTATTTTTGGATTAAAACAGTTTAGCAAATCCTGCTGGACAGTGAAACATTAAGAAAGCCATGAAGCAAAGTAGAGCTGGGAGGCTGTACATCAGAATGTTAACCCAGGAGACTTTGTCAGTGCTGCCTTAGCATGGATTTTTAAATTGCTTTTGAGTTTGAAGAATAACTTCTTTGGGCTGACTGCAAATGTGTTTAAATCACTGTGCCATGTGTCTCTTGATGGAACTGTCTGCAACAAATAATGTTGTATAATGCTATTTTGTACTGTCTTAAAATACACAGCAACAAAACTGTTTTTCTGGTGAATACCAAAATCATTGGAGATATTTAATGTGGACTGGTAGAAATTATTTTTAGCTGACTCTTGTTTGTTCAAAGAAATGTAAATATGCTCTGGACTTCTCAGCCCACCAAAGTGGCCAGTAAACACTGTATTTCTGCTACAGCAGGTCGACCGCAGGGTTGCTGATATGTACTGTGTGCAGAAGGTTCCTGGTCATCCAGCCGCCCTGTGTACACAATGTGGGGCATCAGCTACTTCATAATATTAATAATTTCATTTTCTCCAAATAAATTTGGACTTGCATCTTAGTAACAAATCCTTTCAATATACAAATTGTGGCTTCCAAGAAGTGATGCTTACAGATAGTGATAAAATTGTCAGACATTTTTCACAAGCCAAAGAGTTAATGTTTTGACAAGAACTTGAGGGAAAGTTGAAAAAAAAAGTGGTGAGGGGAGAGGAGATGAAAAGCCCAAAATTTTCACTCTCACTTCTGGTCCACAATAAAATGAAGTGTTTTGGTTTTGAACCAACTATTTCCAAAGCAGGTTGCATCTGTTGTGTCCTGGAAGCTGAGGGGAATAATGACATTGCTTTAGTTTTGTCTGAAGATTGGCTTTTAATAGTTGGAAAAATTCTCTATAAACTGTTGTTTTAAACCAGTAATAAGACCCAAGATATTTTTCTGAAGTGAAAGTATAAATCTGTCTCTGGTTAAATGGAAACCTCATGAGGTCTTGTCTTTGAGCTTTTCATTGTTCTTTGTTAGAGACCTCTTTGAGAGTCCTAAATGCCAATGAGGGAAGACATTTACTAAAAAGGCCACTTCCGTATTTGCTGAAGGCTCATTCTTTCTAAAGTTACTTATTTTACATTACAGTTTTTCACTATTTCAATTAGGTATGTTATTATTGTTACAAATTTGCAAGTAATTTGAGTATAATGGGAAGAGAGGTAGACTGCATCTGTATGTTTTTTTCTGAATGTCAGGGGAAAAAAGTGAGAAGAGGAAACAGTTAATTATGGTTCCAGTGACTAATTTTTCATGACAATTTCATTATGACATACTAAAAAAAGAAAAACAACCCCAAAACCAAGCTCAGCTTGGCTTCCTCATAGTTTCCCTATGTGAACAACAGATTTATAATGTAATTCCTTTGATTTAACTTAATGTCTTACTGTATTCCAGAACCATTAAGACATATATTATTGCCAGATGAGATTTTAAGAGATTTTAAATTGGAACAAGATCACCTGAATTTAAAAAGAAATGGCATTAAAGTAGTTCATGTTAAGATAAACCGTGATTGTTCTTGACTGGTGAAATATAACTCCCTTACTTTGATAGAGAAATAAATGTCTGACAGGTGGTTTTTTTTTTTGTCAGATGTGAAATGCTCTGTGTTCATGAAAATATTTACCCTAATTATGTAAAACGAACTGTTTTCTAAATTAACAATATTATTTTTTGTTTACACTTTGCTCTGCTTTGATGTTTGATCTTTTGTCTTTTAACTGGCAAATACTATCCGATTATTTCACTGTTGTGTACAGCAGTTCTCATGTCTTGACTAATGTTATGTTTTCTAGATTTCATCATCCAATCCTCAGTCCTCTTGAAAGCAGTTTCCAGCTGGAGGTAGATGTGCTTGCACACCTCTTAAAGGCTCAGGCTCAGATCTCAGAGTGGAAGTTCCTTCCATCCCTGGTCAACTTGCACAGTGCTCACACAAAGCTACAGACTTGGGGCCAAATTTTTGAGAAACAGCGGGAGACCAAGAAGCACCTGTTTGGAGGGCAGTCTCAGAAGGCTGTGCAACCTCCCCACCTCTTTCTTTGGCTGATGAAGCTCAAAAACATTCTCCTTGCCAAGTTTAGCTTTTACTTTCATGAGGCCCTTAGTCGACAGACAACAGCATCTGAAATGAAAACTTTGACTGCTAAAACAAACCCTGATTACTTTGGGAAAATTTCCAGCTTCATCCGGAAGTATGATGCTGTCAATGTTTCCTTAATTTTTGACAATCGTGGATCAGAGAGTTTTCAGGGACATGGTTATCATCATCCCCATTCATACAGGGAAGCCCCCAAAGGAGTGGATCAGTATCCTGCAGTGGTGTCTCTGCCCAGTGACAGGCCTGTTATGCACTGGCCCAATGTGATCATGATTATGACTGATAGAACCTCTGACCTCAACAGTTTGGAGAAGGTTGTTCACTTCTACGATGACAAAGTCCAAAGCACGTACTTTCTGACTCGCCCTGAACCTCACTTTACCATTGTAGTTATTTTTGAGTCCAAGAAGTCAGAAAGGGACTATCATTTTATTTCTTTTCTCAATGAAATTTCGCATTCCCTTAAGAACTCCAAAGCTTTTGCAAGCTTGAAGCCTGGATCCAAAGGGTGAAATAAAAACTTCTTCCAAGTTGTCAAGGCAGTATGCCAGCCTTGAGGGAGTTGTAGCTGTCAGAGTTACATAAATTTGTGATTCTCAGAGTCTAATTGAAAAGGAACTGTTTTTTAAATGTTGTATGTTCCTTTTTTTTTTTTTTAAGCTAACAAACGCTTGAAGAAAAGTATTTTTGGGCAGTACTCAGTGGGACAACTTAATTGTGGGGTGCTAAAGGGCCACTGTGGGATATTTTTGGTGTGGTTTTCAAATTTCAGTATGATTTATTTTTTCAGTCCACAATTTTGTTGCCTGTATCAGAAAGGAATATATGCACTTTATCTTAGTCTGATCATTGACTGTCTTCTACAGAGTTTATTGAAAATGTGGGGAGGATAGATAGTATCTTTTCAGAAAACTGCGTTGCCTGATAGGAATAATTTCTGGGAACTAAACACTGATGCAAGGGAATATTTTAAAAAGTGAACCTGCAAAGACACATTTTAAATAAAAATATGAGAATAGAAAAGGCGCTATTGTTAATTGCAATTTAGTTTTCAAATGGTTTAAGACAATAATTCAGATCTCTGACACTCTCTGTTGAGCACTGGTATGTGTTCTAAAGGCCCTGTGTCGTAGAGCTTGGTCGTTGCTCCAGGACTTGGGCTGGAGCAAGAAAAGCTGCAGCATGGCCTGAAAGGCCAATATTCATTGGAGTGCTGTGACCATGTGGGTCCAGTCTTGGCTCAGACTTACTGAAGGAGACAAGCTGAATTTGAGCAGGTGTTCTAGAAAGAACAGCTCCATGGAAAAAGCACCATGGCTCTTCTCAAATTGTGCTTTTGTCTGGCTAACTTAAAATAATAATTTAAAAAGGCAGTAGGAAATGCCCTTTCTAAATGATTTATCGTCTAATTTGCTGTTAGTGTCAACCTAGATTTGTTTTCAGGTTTTTATAACTATTTTTTCCCTCTGTTCAGTTTAAAATTATTTCATAATTAAGCCAAAACACTTTGGGGATTTGGATTTAAATATATAGCCTATGCAGTATGTTTACCTCATTCTTTCACCACTTTTAGGCTGCAGGGTTGGAAAAAGTATGTTTTCTAGTTACCCTGAAAGTGCTTTAATTTGGAAATCAGGGTTTCCAAATACAGTAAAGGGGTCAATTTGGCTGTACCTCTAGCCTTACATTGCAGGATTCTTTTGACTGTTAGCTATGCAGTTGTGCACGCACTTTCACGGGGGTTCAGGAGAACTGATGTATATATAGGTGTAGTAAAGTAAGGTCATTAGTTGACACTGTGTAATGTATAACATCATCAGGTTTGTTTTAAAAGGGAGTTTAAGTCAAAATGTTGGTTTCTGTTAAGACTGAACTATAAAAGATACCTTTGCGAATGTGTCTTTTAATGATTCCCTTTCTCTCCCACAAAATGTTGTGGTAACTTGTCTTGCCTCTGCAAATGCTGATTTTTTACAATCATATAAGCACATTCTGTTCTTGAAATACAGCTCTGACTTTCCACTTTGTGCCAAATGGAGCCTTCCATGCTTTGCTCTAATTATGTGCTAGTCTGTTGTGAATATCTGTGCTACTGCCTTTCACCTGTAGTCTTGGTCTGACTGCAGCTCAGTCTGCTCTTTGCTGTTGGGAAATAACAGGAGTTGCAAATACACCAGCTGCTGGAGGGCACCTGTTTTTTGTAAGAGTGTTACTTTTTGCAGCTTGAATTGCATTTTAACAGGACAAAGTTGCAAATGACAGTATTGAGAGAGTTTGTGTACTTCCCTCTGTGGGACAGGGACCTTGTAATAACATACAATTTTGACTTCCTCAGCCTGGCTAACACAAAAGAAACTGTCACCAGAACTGATTCCCAGTCTTCAGCAGTGTAAATAAAGTGTTGTACAAAATCTGTCTGCCTGTACAGTATTTCCCTGTCATAGTATCTGGGGGAAAGAGGAGAGAAAACTGAAGGAAGAAACTCTGTGTGGTACAGACATGTTCATTTCTGAGTTGCAAGGGAGAAGTTGGAAGACGTGAAAGGGACATCTGCTGTCCTTCAGAGCAGACCAGCAGCTTTTACTAGTTGCTGAAATGGCTAGAGGCTGTCCCAGTTGTTTATACGGGGAGAGGAAAAGGAGGTGACTGTTCAGCAGACCTGGTTGCTCACATCATACTCCTGCCATTGTTCTTGGCAAATGGTGTCTCAGAAGGGAAGGGATTCTGGGTGATGTTTCTGTGCAGGAAGAGGTGGTTAGGTGTAGTTTTTTCTTCAGAGGATCTTGGGGAATCGATCACAGGAGCCTTGTGGGTAAGAATTTCTGAATATTTCGGTTGATGAAGAGCAAGACGGAGCCATAACCATTACCCTCATGGTGTGGGAAAGGAGGGAATGGGAGAGATTTGCAGGAAAACTGTAGAGAGAATTGGGTGTTGGAGGAACATGTGGGGCTGTCTCTATTTCAGTGTCCTGTCACTGAGGCTCTCCTTTTAAGTTCTCAGCCTTAAATTAATATAACATGGGGAGCAGAAAACTCAGGCTGTAGGAAGTGGCTTGGATGAAGACAGGTGAAGATGAAGAGAGATGACATACAATGAATATGAAATAGTTTTGTACAGTTGAGGTGTGCTGTGACCAAAAATGAAGTGTAAGGAGTGTGAGAGTGTGGGATGAATGAATATGGATCCATGAGATCCATGAAGACTCATGGCACAGTTTCTTATTTGGTGTTTTATGGAGTTTATGTTTTAAATTACAAATGAGGTAATGGGGAGACTGCATTGGGTTCAAACTGAAGGATGAGATATGTGGAAGAAATTCTTTGCTATGAGTGTGGTGAGACATTGGAACAGGCTGCCCAGAGAAGCTGTGATTGCCCCATCCCTGGCCCGGTTGGATGGGGCTTGGAGCAGCCTGGTCTAGTGTAATGTGTCTCCATCCATGGCAGGGGCTTGAAAGTTGATGGTCTTTAAGGTCCCTGTCAACCCCAACCATTCTGTGATTCTGTATCTATGGTGTAAAACTGGCTAGGCCAGTAATGAAAACCTGCATAATTAAGCAAGGGCAGGAACATATCTGTGGAATAAATAAAGGTGACCAGAAACTCAGTAACTGGAAAAAAATCTATTCATTACTAACTCCAGTACTGGAAAGATTGATCAGTCTTTTTACTATAAGAACTGGAAAACAAATAGACTTTTGCTGAGCTGGGTGATACTACCAGCTTTTCCTCTGCACCAATTTAGCTAAGCGAGATTAAATGTGCTAATGTATTTTGAAAGTCATATATAAATGACTGCTTTAAATGCAAGATGTAAAGATATTTATGATAGCATACTGAAAGCCATTGCTTCCAGACACATTTAAACATTTTAAAAACAGGTACTGAGATTTGATATTCCCAGTGCCACTCAGATTGCTTAGAATAGCAGTGTTGAAGCTTATCTTGTAGCAAATTTCATGTACCTCATCACTTGCTTGAGTCCATGAGGATATTGGCAGAATATTTAATTTAGTATCCTTTGCCTGCAGTGTGATTTTGACAGCAAATGTATTCTAAGATGTCTTAGATATTTTATATTTATGTCTTGTAAGCTGTTTTCTTTTGCATGTGGTATTCAGGTTTTTTCTTGAATAAAACATTTTTCCATTTCTCCTCCCTTGCATAAAGACAGTGCAGGGAATGGAAACTAATATGTTTTGTATTGTGCTGTGAAGGACTGCAGCATATGCATAATGCACGTAATATTCTGGCTTTAATGATCTAAAAGTAACAGAAGCTCCTGGTATCTATTTGAATGCTAACACCTAGTATTTATCTAATCCACTTAAAAAATATTTGCACTATAGCAGAAAGTAATTTTATGGCACACAGTTAATCATTGCTCTGGTCCACTCTTCATGGGCGAGCCTTTTGAGACATTTCTGATCGTTCTAGTGGTAGTTCTTTGATACCATTTATCTGAGCTTCTTTGTGCATGTGCTGCAGGTCAGCCTGCTGCTGCCTTTTACTGCACTGACTCCCAATCTTCTCATAGCCAAGCTTTGCTTAAGAAAATGCTACAGTGTGCTATACTTCATTCCTCAAGTCCTGGTTTTTGGCCCAGTACCTACAACCCCTCATCTTGCAGAATGCAATATGTCACACAGCGTGGCTGGTCCTGGGCTTCTGGTGAGCTCTGAAGTTGCTTCCAGAAGTGCTGGCACTAAGCTAACTTAGTTGGCTGAAAACTTTGGTATTTCTGCCCTATTTGCTCCAGGAGCCCTGTTTTCAGGCTCCCAGAGCTGTAAGCCAGCCCTGCCTGGGTGCATGCAGCAGAGCCCAAGCACTGCTTATTTACTTGGGCTCTGCCTGAGCCTCAAGAGGAGGAAGTCAGGGATGTGCCCATGGGAGCAGCTATTGAGCAGCCCAGCAGGGATGGCCTTTGGGCTGCAATTCTGCAAAGGCAGGAGCTGTTTGTTGGGAAAAGCAGAAGAGGCTCTGGAAATGAGAATGCTGACAAAGGACAGCAATAGCATAATGCTTTGCAGACCTGGCAAAAACAATATAAAAGTCAAATGCAAGATGGAACTCTGATTTCATGTTAGCAAAGGACTGATTTAAACATGAAGTCTTGTTTGGAGGATAAAGGTAACAGATTTTTGCCATGAAATTGCTTTAAGTACTTGATAATTTTCTCCGGGAACTGCTTCTTTCCCTCTGTTGTGCATGTATGCCCTCAACACATGGCCTGACTCATTTTTGTAATTTCTACAGAGCTTTTTTGGGAGAGTCTGCCTGTTTCAGTTCAGTTCTCTTCTAACTTTCAACCTGGCATTGAAGCCACTGGGTTTGGGGTCGGGTAACAGAGTTCTCCACCTTGCAGCTGGAACCTGGCTGTGTCCCAGCTGCACGTGGCAGTGGTGAGATGGGAAGACAAGTCGCTACAAGATGGGCTTGGGCAGATGACGGCTCTTGGAAAGACAGGCAAGGAGAAAACAGACGCAGAAGGACTGCATTGCAGATGGATCACGAGCAGAAGATATTTACTGGCCCCTCTGCTGGCCAAATTTCACAGGAATCTGTATAAATTTTACGTGCTGAAAAAGCCGTGTGAGACCACACCTGTAGCTGCAGCTGCTTGTTTTATGTGACTACTTTAAAATAACTATACTCTTTCTAGGGGGTTGATGTTCCATCTTTAGATAGCAGCAGTCTTGGGAAAGCAGCTGGTTTTGAGCAGATGATTAAGACAAGCTTTATGGTATCCTGTTATTAGCTGGGATATGCTGCTACAATGCTACAAGTTAACATCTGAAGCTTCAGAGCAGTGAAGTGTTGGGCTTTATTTGTGCAGCTCACTGCTGATATGCTAAAATATTTAGTGGCACTAAGTTTTTGGCTCTGATGTCTGCATCATTTGCTGCAAAGGTACAGAGAATCTTTTCAGAGTGTGCAAATTGAATTCCTCAGATCAGAGACCTAAAGAGCCATCATGACCATGGTCTTGTACTGGGATGCACAGCTTTGAACCAAGAATTGTGTTTCCTTTGGGAAGGATGATGTGATCCATGGCAAAATGAGGGCCAGTGAGAGATGCTGAGGTTAGGCTGGGGTGTCCCTACTAAAGTGAATTCCCAGCCTTTCTCTCTGGGAACACAAGCACAGGAAATTTCCTCCCACGGTACGGAATAGCCTGATGGTCTCTTAAACATTTACTAAGTAAAATGTCATATCTGAGACCAATGCTGTCTTTGACCAGGGGATCCAACGCAACCTCTCCCTCTTCCCCGTGGTTATGCAGATGTTTAGCAGAGCCTTCAGGTATTTCCTCTGCTTTCCCAGGTGAGGAGCAAGCTTCCTTTTCCTGGCCCTGGATAATTTTCTTGGTGAACGGGGGAGGAGAGGTTAAATTGTCTGAAGAGGAGAAACTTATGTGCTTTCTGAGTGGATGCAGCCCAGAACTGGTTCACACTCATCCCTGTGAACCATAGCCAAAGGACCACCCTGCTTTCAGCAGGATCAGGGGTGGCTGCGGCAGCCTGGATTTAACGTGTGCTCCCAGTGTGCTTGTTGGGTCTGGCTCTTCAGTGATTAGGAGTGATGCTTTGCCAAGGACTATGACTGCCTGAGACCTCCATATCACCTAGAGGCAAAACTCTAGGAAGACAACACTTAAAGAGGGAAAACTTGGGTTATAATACCTTGCCTTTCATGTGAGGGCTCTACATCAGAATTGTAGTGGGAGAGCTGAGGCTGCTTTTGCCTCCAGCAGTACAGTTGGCTCCTGTCCTCAGTCTGAGAGATGCCAGCACTTTTCAGAGGGATGGGATGAGAGATTGGGAATACTAACAGGTTTGGCTTTCTGCTTTTAATCCTATGATGCAAATTTGCCCAAACTATTTTGAATAGTTGATGGATTAAGTCCCATTCTAGGTATAGAGCTCATCTCTGAGTAAAGTGCCTGGAGCTCTGCTGAAGGCAAGATGTGTAAGTCAGATAAAAGCTACCTTTCTCTTCATGCATCCCTGTCTGGAAAGAGCAAGGGCAAATTACTTTCAAGTGTCATTGGATAATAGCTTTTTGGGAAAAACCTGATTCTCATTTATCGTTACACAAGCAGGGAATTAGTGCAATGAATCAAGTCTCCACCTCACCCTCCTAAGCAATTGATCTACAATTTTGCTTGGAAATTCAAGAGAATTGGATGATCAGCCATCTCCACGATGAAGTTACACTGTGCACTCAGGCTGGCTTTGCTTGGAGGATTTCAAAATCTTATATTCTGAGTTTTCCCACCAGAGGAGTTTCTCAAGCCAGCTGACCTACTGACTGTACCTTGCAGCAAGAAAAGCAGGAGGCAAGTTTCTGAAGTTGTGTGTTATTCACTCTCTATCAGTTTAAAAATAAATAAAAACCTAAAATTAAATTAAATTATAAATTAAATAAAATTTTAAAAATAAAAAGTTTAAAAATAAATGGGTGTAAATCTTGGTCCAGCCTAGTGGGATTTGTGGCACTATCTAATTTTTCTTGCTCACCCTGTAGACTGAAATGATATCCCAGATCCTTATCCCTGAATATGTAAGGCTCTCAGTATCTAAATATGCTGTGTATGATTCAGGCTCATCTCTGCTTAGGACTGATTAGTTAAAATAATGGCTTCTAAGTTAGGAATGGCTCATTGTAGTTGTTTCTGTCTGAAATGGTAAGAGAATGATAAAAAAATCCCACTACCACCTTATTGATGAATTTTGTAGCATGTCCAAGAAGAATGTGCAAGTCAAGAAATGGAACAGTCACAAGCTCTTGCTATATCTGCCTTTAAAGATGTCAGTGAAATTATCTTCAGGGGGCTAAGATAATAATATATTGAAACTATAAGGCTTATGGCTCAGAGTGTAATTTACTCATCAAACACTGAGGAACTCGTCCATTTGGAACGTTATTCTGCAAATGTACATTAAAGGGACTTTATTATTTTATGCTTTTCATGGTAGCATTTTCTTAAGCACTTATTTTTGTAAGTTATGTTTGAAACGAGCCAGATACAGTTTTTCCCAAAGCTGCAGAGATTCAGAGACTGCAGAGTGTGGGCTTGAGATTTAGTGCAGGTCAAGAGATTCCTATTTGCAATTTTTGTACTATTTCTTAATGCATATGATTGGTATGTTAAACCACATTTTTGCTTCAGTAAAGCAGAAAAAATGCCACTAGAGGGTGGTATTATTACAAAAAAAAAGAAAGTAACTTGGAATCTCTTTCCAGAATAAAATAATTTATGCTCTTCTACAAGTTAATAAACATGGGATAGATTTTACTGCTTTATTCAGATTTGTTTGAGTCTTGTTGGGTTTTTTCCCCATAGAGTGATTTGTAGTTCTGTTTCAGCTGTAAACAGCAATAGCAGGTATCTAGTTTCATACCTTAATGTATATATGAATACTAAAATGATGTTGTTTCATCTTCTCTGTGAGAAACTTTTCTATTGATTGCAAAAAAAGCTGTAAAAGAGATTTTATGATTTTTTTTCTCTTCATTCCAGTTTAGAAAAGATGGAGCGGTTTTTTCTTTCAGTTTTTTTTTTCCTGAACAGTGAGAAAATGAAAAAATTATCATTTACCAAGGCAGTGCAGTATGATCTGTTAGGGAGCATCAGGCTAGGGTTTAAGCCTAATGCAAAGTAATAGGATTTTGATAATCTAATGTGGGCAGAGCTACTGCGGTATGTAAGTATATGGATATAGTATAAACGTGTGTGTGCCACCCCAATGCTGCCCTTGGCATGGAGATGGAGGAGCTTTGCCAATGCTACAGCCTGCATCAGCCCCAAGGAGAACCTGCAGGAGGCAGAGGAGATGTGTGAGAAATGGAGGAAAAATGGAAGGGACACAGGGTCAAAGGAGAAGCCAGCAGGACCTTCTCTTGTCCCATCTGTCCTCCAAGAGAAGAACAAGCCAATTTCATGGCACTCTCAGAATGACTGACACACACAGAGTGTACCTGCAGCACCTGAGTGTGCAGGTTTGCTGTGCCTGCGAGTCAGGTGGGAATGGTGTCCCCAGACAGCGACAAACTCCTCCAAACCTGTTGCATCCTTTTGTGATGGCCAAGTTTGGGCTTCACCCTCTGCCCCCAGACTGGGTCAAACCCCAGTAATAATTGTATTTATTTTTCCTTCTTTCATGTTGGAAGGTAGCTGGATGAAAGATATTATCTAGCCACAACATTTTGGGCTTTGGAGTGATCTGAGAAGCATTAGTGTGCATTTCCCTGCTGCTGTTTTACATCACTGCACATGACAACAACTCTGCCGGGGGGCAGCATTCCAGCCTGAGCTGGAGTATTAAAATGATGATCTCATGGCGTTTGGTGGTGCTCAGTAAATGCATTCCTGCACCATGACAATGATGAAATCCTGGCTCTTCAGGGGACAGGACGGTGTCTTTGAACTGATATTGCGACTGCGTGAGTAGGATGCAAATGCAGCACGCAAAGCCACCCTGTGGTGTGCTGGATTAATAGAACAGATTTTCAATGAATCATTGGGAAGATGAAATTTTCTACTTGCATTTAATCTTAGCCTGATAAATCACTCGGGGGGAAGAAAACCACAAATCCAACAAAATACATGAAATTAGTGCTCCACTGATGAGACAGATCTGGGTTTGGAGAGCTATCAGTGGTGGGGAGCTTGGCTGACAGTGTGGGGCTGGGGGAACATGGAAGGAGTTGGGATTACACTGCAAAGACAGGTTGGGGTGGGAGCAGCAGCAGGGCAGAGCCAAGAGCCCTGGTGGCTCCTCCTCATTTGCACGCTGGCCATTGTGTGTATGGTTAAAAACTAATAGTGTTACTATAGCAATGGTGTGGCACGAGTTGTCATGGTGATGGAGCAGAATTTTTCTTCACATTTCTTCAGGAGGGTGATGGATGCCATTCTGGGGGCTCTGAACTTGACCACTCGCCTCATGTGTACAGAAACACTTGCACCTGCTGCAGTCAGTGAGCATGTCCTTCCAGCGCCATTACCTGGTTTCCCATGTCCTGATGCTAAATTTTTCTTTCACATTTATAAAGTTAAGAACACTCTGATAAGCCATAAATTGCTAAGCCAAACCTAATTATGCGTACTATTATTATACAAGGTGTGTAAAAAAAACACAATTCTGGCCCTGCGGCTGTTCCCAGACACTTTGTACTCTACACCTCTGTATCTGCCAATGACACATCTCAATAGCACATTAGGTGCCTATCTGAAAAAAAGTAATTTTAAGCTGATCTGAAGTAAATTTGCTACAAATACTCCCATTTAACATAGAAAAATGTATGTTCTGCCTTGAAAATGCATCTTTTCTTGGCAGTTTTGTTTAAATTGTCCTTGCTTTCTCTTACTTCTTGGGCTTTAAGAACAATACACTGTCTTTTTCCCTTACTCATGAGCTAGGCATGAGTTCCTCCTTGTCAGGGCCTTTTTCATATAGGTGATCGACAGGACCAGTGTGCTGTATGTAAATGATATTGCTTTCAGTGGTTCTTTCCTTAGGAGATTGGGTGTAATGCCTATATTACCCCTGCAAGAACCAAGAACATACCTATCAGCTATGTTTCTTCAGTTGTGCAAGACACTAGCCTCCTAGACTGCAGAGCACATCCAGCAATTTGGTTTTGTAAGGAAAAAAATGCATTCAGCTTGACTCAGGGTGATGGCTTTTTTAAAAGAACATAATATTCAGTTCATCAGCTACTTTTAAAAATCCCTAAGCCCTTCACTACATGCAAGTTTCTGTGCTAAACCATGCACTTCAAAATGACGCCTGGTAAATGTCAGTAGTGGTGTTTCTCAACAGGGCTTACATGTTGCTTTCATAAACACTGATTTACAGGCACCAGGAAGTCCAGGAAGGGGAAAATCTGAATTTGGAGTGTACAACTTAATAGCACCAGTATTTCATAAGTGTCTCCAGTTTCATTTTGTCCTGTGCTTTTTTGCAGGTTAATTTTGGGTGTGCCAGCAGAACTGTATTAACTGCCAGGAATATTGGCTCAGAAACATTTTGGGATTTGGACCTGTATAGTGTTCGGTAGGAATCTAGGTTATGCTCAAGGTTGTTGCTTTGGATTTAGGAAAGTAATCACAGATATGTTTTAAGTCCTTTTTCCTTCGAAAAACTCTGATTGCTGTGTGCTTCAGCATTCTACTGATATGAGGAGCACCATTGGCTACATGTCCTGGAGTGCTTGTTCTAGCTCCTCTAGCTCTTAGCAAAGTCCAGCTCTTACAGCACCACTCTTTGACATCTACAGAAGCCAGGGATTTTTTCATTTACTTTTCCCTTTGTTTGGAGTTTTATAGTTACTCCAATAAACGATGTTAAATGCCTTAACGCAAAGAACTAAGTTTTCAGAAATTCACTGAGCTGTGTGGTTTCCATGTAGTAATTTAAGGGGGGAAAAAAGGAAAAGAAAAAAAATAAAATGAGGCCTCTGGGCGAGGAAAACTCTAAGGTGCAGGTTGCTAAGCTACCACTACATGCTGGTTCTGGTTTTCCAAACTTTCCTGGACATATCTAAGAGTCCGTTTTAGTTATTAGGTACAGAGCTACACGGATCTGTGCTCAAACCTGATGCAGCCCTCCTTGATCTACTTCTTAGGCTTCTCAGAGCCGTAAGTTTTACAAGGAGCTGTGTAAAATATTGGGAAAATATTGTTCCATCTCATTAAAGATCTGGCAGGTGTGTCACCTCTGTTGTATCATCTCATTGTCCTACTGTTTGTTTGCTTTTCATACAAAATATTCCAAGCTTTTGCTCACTTGAATCTTTCAAGTGCTGGACTTAAATCCAGAGTGTCCTTGGGTTATCCCACCGACACTGAAAGACAATCGCAAAGTGGGAGGCTTCTGCAGTGCCCATCTTATTCTTCTGATGTTGCATCAGCCCTGGAAGTCTTTCAAAGCCTCCTCACACAGTCCCTGCTCTCTGCTAGGATCTGCTCAGTTTACTTTTGTTTGGGTTAATTCAAGTCTGTGGTCATGGGGCAATTACAAATAAATGAAGTATGAAAGACTTCACAGGATCTTTATTTGGATATCTAGTCAGGCATAAACTGTGATGTCAGTGCAGCTGTGTCCCAGATCGGGTGATGCCAGTGAATAAAGATTTGTAAACTGTGCTATTGTTTTGTTCTGCAGGTATATTATTGTATATGATTTTTGGCAGGTGACCTCAAGAAATCTCATACCAAGGTGATTTTTTTCTACCTTATCAGTCTTTCTGATGATAAAAACCCCCTGGCTTTTGAAATCATGAATAACTCTGGCATTACACTGGTACAGGTTAGAAGATTTATGCCCAGACTTGTTGAGTGTTCCCACCCCTCTTCCTCCCAAATAAAAGACATGGCTCCTGTCCTCTTGTCACTGTATTTTGAGAGAGGTGGATTTCACTGTGTTCAGCTGTTGAAAATCTTTGAAGCTCGATGAGAGAAATTATACTGTTGGAAGTCACACAAGTAACGTCTTACAGCAGAGACTGCTCACAAGATTAGAGGACGTGCAAATCCACTAATGAGTAAATTTGGGATTTATAAGCTCTGAGGGAACTTTTCACTGATGTTAAATTAACTCTGCTAGATACAGTTGAACCCCTTATCTTTGAGGAAAGTCTTTATTTACAGGGACAGCACTGGTTCAGAAACTTGTTCTCTTGCTAGAAGGAGGGTTTATGAAATTGCTGCAAATATTTTAAGAGGAATTTCTGATGAGGGAATGTTTGTCCTAGAGATTTTTCCAAGATGTTCAACAAACCATCGTAGTTAGTAGAGACAATTTTAAACAGAAGTGAAACTCATCTGATATGTACATCCCTGCTTCTTTACATGGCAAGGAGTGTTAATGAGATGTTGCAGCATGCTACAAAGAACTTACCAAAAGAAACTGGCCCAGTGTGGCCCAGCCTTTTTCCTTCTGTGAATAAAGTCAAGCAAGAGATGACAGGCTCTCGATGCTCTGCCCTGAATGGACTGCAGAACACTGCTTGTTAAAATGCAAAGCCCAGGAGGGAGAAGTTGACAACCACATGAAGGCAACTGGGATGCTCATGGCCTGGTTTTGGTAGCGGAAAACACATGCACTGCATCAAAGATGATTCAACATGGGATATTGTCCCCTTTAGTCTTCCTAAATATGAGAATATATGTATACTCATAAAACACTTGAGGAATGTTGTCCTTGTTTGATGGGTCTGTTGGCTTAGGAAAGATGTTAGGGAAATTTGCTAAAGCCTTGGGAGTGGGAAACACCCATCCTCCAGGTTTGGGGTAGGGGTGTGAAACCTGGACTGTATGTGTGTGCTCATGTGTGTGTGTAATGGAGACTGGGAAGAGAAAACAAGAGATGTTGATTTTGTCCTTGCAGGGATCCAGAAGTAGTTGGTTGCACAATAAATGAGAGAAATGAAAAATTATGCTGTAGCAGTTTAATCAAGCAGCATCTAAAAAATATAAATATGGGGATTATTTCTCTATAAAACACTCTAAGATCTCACCAAGGGACAATTGATGTTAACAGATACACTTAAAAGGAAGCAGTCTGAAAAAGATAATGTTTCTGAAAAGTCAGTGGCTGCAGGACATTTGCAAACCGTAAATGATTAACAGATGGAGTCTAAAAGGCTGTGAGTTTCCATCCCTTCCTGCAGTGCTCACAACTGAAGGAAACACATAGGAAGGATCTTTAGGCAGGTAAGAGCTGAGACTTGTGAGTATGGGGAAAGACTTGTGACTTACAAGAGTGTTAGGAAAACCTCAAATTATATGACTTATAAATATACCTGAACTCCTCCTTGGGGTTCTGCTGAGCCATAGGCAGCATGTGCTGCTGGAGGGAGGAAGAGCAGTCTGGTTTCAGTGTCCTCAGATTGCTGTGCTGAACTCTTTAAATAAAACACAAGGCTGCTAAATTTTTCATCTGTCTCTCTCAAATAGAAGTTCTTAGTCTGACAGCGTTTCCTTTGCATTCTTAAGTATTACTATTTTAATAGCAATATTTGGTCCCCAGTGCCCTAACTTGTAATTTGGGTTTTCTCTGTGAGCCCTGGGGGTTTTCTCTGCATGAGGGAGCTGAGACATCCCAAAGCTGTTTGCCAGAACTGACCTGTAATTTTCCAGTAAGTCATCGTGCCATCAGGAAATGCTGCTTTGTGAAATCCAGGGTATTTCCTGAAGACATACTTCACAGCAACATTTTATTCTAGAAAGAGCAAAACAAACAAACAAAAAAGCATTTTGCCTATGTTAAAGCAGAGTTTGTATATGAAAGATTTTACAATGAAAAGCATTTATCCTATAAGGATGAAAAATGCAGCAAAGCATTTCAGTAAAATATTCCTTTAAGAACAAGTTACAGAGATTCTTTTGTCCATTTTTATTATGGAAAATATATTGAAGCTTGCAGAATTTGCTGTGAAAGGGGAAATCCTATTAAAGCCAGCTTTGTTTTCTCTCTCTGTGCTGCTTTGCTGTGTTTTATGTCTTGTATTAATGAGGTGTTCAACTGTGCAAGAAATAATGTTTTCTCAGTTTGAGGTTGACTTTTTGATTGCTTAAAATTATTTGCTGTATGATATCTTTACAGTCCAGGATTTTGTAATTTATAACTTAAGTATGCCATACTTCATCAAGATGCAATGTAGAGTTAATATTCTATATATGGAATGAGAGATACCGTTAAATTTAACTCTTGAGCCTCTTAAGGAGACAGCAGGACACTCTGGCTTGGTGTTTCAATCTGGAAGAGAGCATGTCCTCTTGTAAAATAGTCAGATTTAAACAGAAGCTATTTAGGGGCTATTGGACAGTTTGGTTTAGATCTTTTGGAGGGTTTTTCCTTAAAAAATTCAGATGGTCTATTTTGTAGTACAAGCCAATAGAATAAGTCTTATGTTCCTGTATAGGTTAACTTGCTGGGGACTGGGATTTCGCTTGAGGGCAAATGCCAGTGCTCCCACCATGAAACGTGCATTCAGCTCCCCTTAAAAAGTAAACCCCATGGAAAACCCACACAAATTATGAGAAGCTGTTATGAACTGAAGCATGAATTTTTAATATTCAGTTACCCTGAGGTACAAGCTAGAGCTTAAAATAAAGTGTTTTATATTTCATACTCAGAGTAGTGCATGCAACAATACAGGAAGGGAAATGAAGTTTCCAGAGAACTCTCTGCTTTGGGTTAAACAGGACAGTTTTACAATCATCCTAGAGAGAGAATTGTACCAGATCTGTGTGCGGGCACAAAAATCTGGTGGTGCCTTTCATTCCCTGTCCTTGTCTGGTGTCTCACCTCCTGCATGATCCAGGCTCCTTGTATAGCCTCAGTGGCCAGCTCAGTGTGTGCTGCCACTCCTGCTTTCAACAACACGGTGGTGGACACAAAATCACTTGTGGTGGATAGGAAGCTTGATAGGAATTCAAGCATCACTTTTCACCTGAATTACAGTGACCTTTTTTTTTACCTCCCTGATATTCTAAGTGTTGAAACATCTGCAACTTCCCCCAGGCCTGGCTGCTTCCTTTCCCCACACACCCTGTCCTGGCAGGGAGGATACCCTGCAGCAAAATATCTCCCGGCACTTGGGTACATAAGAGTAAGTTGGACCTGGCTCATTGCCTCTTTGGCTGAATCTTTTGTCCCATACTCTTGCCCCTCTAACACAGAATCATCTTCTGCCCAGTTTAAGAGCATCCTGCATTCAGGTCCTTCCCCTGTTAAACTCTGCCCCCAGTGGAGGGGGACACCAGAGATGCTGGGCAGCATTTCCCAGAGATAGGAGTGAATTACAAATGCCCTGGAGAAAAGAGCACCAGTCCCATTACAGTGCTATCTCAACAGAAGTTATGAACAAACCTGATTATCCCTCACTCTTAGGCTATTGCAAGCAACACTGGAAAATATTCCTACACATAAGCATAACCCCAAAGTGATTTGTATTTCCTTTTGCAGAACTGGAGCACCTAATTCTGGAAGCATTTCTACCACATACAAATGGATTTTTTTCCCTGCTTGATGTGTTTTATTTGATATTGGAATCCTTCCTTTAGTCAGATGAGATGTGTCTGTTCCCAGTGCTTTGAAAAGTGGATGCAGTGGGGAAACTGAGCCACTGCAGGCACTGGAGATACTTGTGTTGGCTTTAGCAAAGAGAGCACAGAGCCTCAGGGATGGAACAGGTGACATATTTACTTCCAGTCCTCCTTCAAGAGAGCAAGGTGTGGACTGTCTCCTCCTGTATTTGAGTTTTGCTTTACTTTGACTGTGACATATGGGATTCAGAGTATATTAGAGGAGTTGTATGGCTTTGAATGCTCTCACACTTAGTCTCATTCAGGTTAATTGAGAGGAAAATGTCCCACTGATGTTGTGATGACCAGGGGCAAGCCCTGGGGGTCGCAGCGCAGGACCCAGAGTAGCGCTGCCACCCTGCACGGGCACCCTCAAATGGGGTTCTTTCCTCAGCTGATGTCTGGGGCACATGCTGCTATATTTGTAAGACCCAAGGAGAACTCTTTATTTTTTTCCCTAAGAAAAGGAAATATTGGGAAAAGTTAAATTATCTGCTGGAATCGCCTTCCTATTGCTTTTATTAACTAAGAATGAAAAGCACATTAAGCATAACTGAATTATTCTATGGCTAGCATTACTAATAGATCTCTGGAAAAATTGAGTTTGCTTTGAGGTAATAATAAATGTACCTGGTACTGGAGATGGAACTGTTGCTTGCGCAGAAATTGCATTGAAATGCTAGAGCCTGCTGGTATACCTCTAAAGCAGGAAAAATGTGAAAACACCCAGACTGATAACATGTAAACAGAAAATCAAGTTAGTTCTATAGAGGCCAAACCAGAAACCCAATTCTGCAAGGCAGGTATAGAAGAAACTCAAGTTTTTACATAAAGGCTTGTAAATCATGTGCTGCTTCACTGAACATGCACGTTTTCACATGCACAACTAACTCATGGAGGTACATGGATACAAATGGCATTTAGGCCTACAGAATGTAAGAAATTATATTAGTCCTGCACTTCCAGTGTTTGACAAAGTTAATTTTAATACTGGGAGAAATTCGAAGGCCTGAGGTGTAGTGACAGTATTGCCCAGAGTCTGATTGGAGAAAGCTGGGCAGAACATGCTGTGCTGCCAGCCTGGGGTGCAGGAGAAGGGTGGTCCTGTGGGTATGTGAAAATGGGGGTCCCTCCAAAACAGACCACATTACTGTGTTTTCTTAACCAGAAATAAAAAATGCAGCAGGAATTTTGCAATGTACCTGGCCCAATGCTTTCAAGAAATGATATGTGCATACCTATATATTTATTTGATTTTAATTTGTAATTTTGGAAGGGGTACAGAGGAGAAATCAGAATTAACTACATGATTTAGCAGCCCCAGATTAGCCACATTTCTATCTCTGATTGTAACCTTGTATGTAAATTGATTTTGTCAGAATAACTTTGACTTAGCCATAAAATAAGTCTTGTGATACATATGAGAAATTTAAAAATGGTCTTCACCCTAGATCAGAAATTAATTTTTGTAGTAGCTTTTAGAAAAAAAAACATTTAAATAGCTGAGAAAACTGTCTAAGTGAAATTCAGATTAAACCTGTGAGTATTGACAGATAACCCTGTTGTATTCAGTTGATGCTGTTTGCTGGGGGTGCTGAGGTACTACTGTAATGTCTGTCTCAGAAAAGACTGTAGGCAGGTAAAAAGCCCAATTAAAATATGTGTTGCAGTGTATTGTTTTAAGGTACTCAGAAGTTCTAGGTCAAACTTGTGAAGGATTTTATGCATTTTCCACCTTTAGTATATTTAAATTCTCTGTTCATGACTCAAACAACACCCATGTGAATGCCATTTCTTTGCAATCAAAAACCCACTGCCAGAAGCCTGACCCTTTCGGTGAGTGTCTCATTCACCTCCAGAGGAGCTCTGGGCTCAGTGATTTGTACCTCCCAGAGCGTAATTCATTCAAACAAATGTAAATCACTATTTTGTGTTGTTTGGTCAATGTTTATAGATGTATATAGTGTACACCACTGAAAAAGCACATGGCAGATATTAGTCGATGTGCTCCATGGAGATGAGAACAGGCAGGGTTTGGTTTTGGTTTATCCACAGTGCTACACTCAGTGCAGCTATTATTGATTTTGACCCCGCAAGTGTTTGACCTCCTTTGTTCAGTGCAACTTGTCTGTATTTTACACCTGATTTTTTTGCCTTGTACTTCACGTTCATATTCCATTGCTATGCTACTTGGAAAAAAAAATCAATGCAGTTTGTTAATTAAAAAAAGGGAAACCGTCAGCCTTCAATCCTGAATCAGAAAGCTGTTCTCCTGTGTCTGCGATGACCAGCGTGGCCTGACCCTGCTGGGACATGGCAGTGACACAAGTTGGGATCATAGAACCGTTTAGGGTGCAAAAGATCTTTCATATCATTGAGTCCATTGAGTTAATTCAGCACTGCCAAGTCCACCCCCAAACCGTGTCCCTAAGTGCCACATCTCTACGGCTTTTAAGTACCTCCAGGGATGGTGACTCAGCCACCTCTCTGCGAAGCCTGTTCCAGTGCTTGACAACCTTTTCAGTGAAGAATTTTTCCCTAACATCCAGTCTAAGCCTCCTGTGATGCAAATTGAGTCCATTTTCTCTTGTTTTATCACCCAGTACTCAGTACTCGGAAGAAGAGACAGATGTGGGGTGCACTGTACTTGTGCATCTCCAGGGCAGAGGCTCAGCTGACTGCAGAGTTACAATAAAAAGTGTATTTCTGCATTTTTAATTTGCATATATGTATTGAGGAAGGTAAGAGAAAACCTGCTGACCTGTCCAATTCAGCCAAACCCAGATTGTGTCATTTAACTCTATTTAATCCCTCAGTCAGCATCAAATTGTGCACGTCTCCTCCTAGCCCTTGGGCCTGCCAGCTCTCACTGTACATGCTGTGTAAGAAGGCAAGAGAATACAGAGCTCTTCTCTCCCTTAACTCCAGCTTAGTGCCACTGCACAAGTTTTGTTCTCGCCCCTGGTGGGGATGGTGCATCACATGGGCCGCTCTGAGGCCTGCCATTTCTGCTTTCCTTTCCACTGGTTTTGGCCTTGTTGATCAGCGTGATGGCTGGATGAGAGGATCCAAACCACCGAGTTGGGGCTAGAGCCCTGCTGGGGCCGGGGAGAGGTGGCTATCCAGCAGGGCTGACTGCCGGGAAAGGGCCGAGGGGGGCAGGGCCCGGGGCTGAGGCCAGGGCCGCTGCAGGCCCCGCCAGCCGCGGCTCTGCTGTGACACCTGAGGCAGAGCCTGGCGCTGGCACCGCGGGACCTGCAAATGCCCTTGTGGAACATGCAAAGACAGGCAGTAGCTGCAGCTACAGTGGCATGGCTGAATGAGAGCCTGGTTTGTTTGCTTTTTAAACAATAGTTGAGCTGGTTCAGCTAACTGGGTATTAGGATGATAAATGGTTGATCTGTTTGTGCTCTCATATATTATAGTGGGAGGTTTTTTTCCCTGAAGAGACAAGCTCATGGAAGAGGCAATATTCCTATGTAGAAGAATGGTACCTTCATCCCATACCATCTCTAGTAAATGCTTTTCTGGTTTCAGTTGCTCCCCATGTATCAGTTCCATTCAGACTAAGGTCAAGGCTTGTCCCACAGGGTAGCCATGACTGAACAGAACAATCGGGGATCTTTCTGGTCAGGGTAAGTCCATGTGAGCCACAGAGTGAGAAACAAATGGTGTGTCTCTGCCAAGGAGAACTTAAAACCTGGGTGGATCCTCCTTGGTTTCCTTACGCTGTCTGAGGAGGCGTTTGTGCCGGCTGGGGCAGTGTGCATCCTGGAGCTACATGTGGCTTGAAACAATGGTTTGCAGCAGTGGCCTGAGAGATAAACACTCTGCTGCCATTGCTACTCTTTCTCTGCTCAGCCAATACACTTTTCTCAGCAAAACAGCTCATCACCCTTCTGCTTTTTGAGCACCAGTAGTGTCAGCAGTTCCTCCACCACCTGCCAAAAGCTTTGGCTGTCTCCGTAAGAGCTGGGCTTCTTTCCACTACAAAAACTGGAAGGAAGCTAAGAAGTGAGCACAGTGCAACACTGAAACTTCATATTATAAAACAGGAGACTCATCTTCTTGTGTTTTCTTATTTATTTTAAAACAGATTAAAACCCACCACATAAGCCTCTCCCCTCACCAACGAATTATCTGACTGTGGAAATTGGGTTATGCATCCTCTGGGCTGTGCAGGACCTTGAATGAAGAATGACCTTTGCTGTCCCCTCCTGCATGTCTTAGTCAGCTTTTGTGCAGTAGGGGACAAGAAGAAATGACCGAAGTAGGTCACTGGACACTGCCGGGCAAAGGCTGCCGCCATGGGCTGATTCATGAGTAGTTGCATTATAGCAGATTTCTCAGCAAGAGGAGTGAAAGCCCTGCTCTGAGCTGGGGTGGCTGCTGTGCCGCTTCCCCCACACCATCCCATACTGCCTGATGTAGAATCAGAGCACGGTTTGGGTTGGAAGGCACCTTAAAGATCATCCGGTTCCAACCCCCTGTCATAGGCAGGGACACCTTATGGCCAGATTGCTTAAAGCTCCATCCAGCCTGGCCTGAACACTTTCAGGAATGCGGCATTTGTCTTCTCCTTCGGGCACATGGTAGTCTTCAACAACAACCAGGGATGTTTTTTTAGCAAGGACGGAGAATGCATTTCCAAACAGCTCTTTTCCCCCTAAACATGTAAGTTGGGCAGCATGGTGAGCGTATTTGGGCAGCTGCAGTCAAGGCCCAGGAATTGTCCTTGACAGCATCTGATTCAAGTATGGCAGAACATCTCTCATGCAGCTATCAGCCTGACAATCACAGACCCCCTGGTTCCTGGAGCCAGCTGGGAGGGTGTATATTGCCAGTGTTTCTCAGAAGAAAGGTCACTGAAGATAACACTTATCTGTGGCAGTCCCTCCACCTCCTCCCAGCCTGATAGCATCTCTTCTTTTGCTCTAAGATATATCCCCATTTTAAGAAATGTCCCTTTTAAAATTATTTTCAGTCTATTTTTAAAATATGTAAGCTGGAGTGTTTTATTCACCCCATTTTCCCTGTGGGGAGCAGGAGTGGGATGTCAGGGAGTTTCCTCAGTCAGTGGGAGCAGGATCGGCTGTACTTGATGGGTACTCAGGCAGAACTAAATAAAGCTGGTGGCTCTCTGTGAGGGGTCTTCAGATACAGAGGAACTTCAAGTTAGGCAGGAGCCTGTCCAAGAACAAGTGCTTCTTCAGGCCAAGAGAGTGATGGCACTTGATGCAGTGTGGGGTATGGGTAGCTGGGGGATGCTGGTGTGCTGGATGCTCCCTTATGTGGGAGGTAGCTTGTCAATCCACGTTGGAAGTCGGTGGTTTACCCAGCAAAACTACACACACAGACAGAACTATCTTCTTTATTATAAAGATACACTATGAGGAACAAACTTGAATGTATACTGAAGCTTGTAATGGTACATGCCAAAAATGTACAGTACTATACATAAAAGTGCATTGTCACAACAGATTAACAGTACATTTCTCTTCCAGAACCGTGGATTTTCCATGTTTTCATTTGATCTTCAAGAGTGGAAGGAATGCAATGGGATGCAGCCATACACAAACAGGAAAGGATGCAATGGAAATGCAACAGTACAAGAGCAAAGCTAAAGCTCCTCTAAAATTTAAAGGCACTTTCACATGTACATACTACAGATGTACATTGACACAAGTAGGTAACAGTCAACAAGCAGGAAGCTACCAGTACTGCAATTCATCAAACTTGACAGTAAAGGACAATACTGATTGGATTAGGTGTGCAGGAGTTACCCTTCAGTACGCCTGTAGTTGTAGCAGTCTTTCCTGTTACATATCCACTTACTATGCTTTAAAGTATCTATAATAACCATCAAACTACACATTAACTGTGTGAATGCACTAAGTGGATGCATTCACTAAATGCACTGTTTCTAATATTTTCTTTTGCTAAACAATTTCTAATATAAGCATTATGGAGTCCAGTACAGTTATTTAAACATACAAAATTCCCTATGCAATTTAAAGATACAGGTATCCATCTCAATTGTGCCAGGTGGGTTAATTTAAAAATGCTAGACAATAACTGCATGTAAATGAAAGCTGAAATTCCAGTTTTGTTCCACTGAGTCTAGTAAACTGGGGAACTACTTGAAAATATCTCTGGTCCCAAACATGTGAGCAGATTCTACAGACCAGCACTGGTCTGCAGCTGGGGCTGGCCTGGATTAGGCTCTGGCCCTGGCATTAGGACCAGGCAGTACAGTTGACAAGGATGGAGGTTTGCTGACCAATGCTGCACAGCCCACTGTGGTGGATTAAGACTTTGCCTCTAACCTAGATGTGTGTGAAGTCTGTGGCTGGATTGAAAAGGGTTTGCAAATACCAGCAATAGTTTGGGGCTCAGAGGCAATTCATGGGGTACTTTTCACACCCGAAGCTTTGCATTGCATCACCTGTCTAGAGGGTGTAAATGAGAGCAGGAGTAAGTTGCTCCTAAATAACAACAGGAAATTACTCCTGTCACCTCAGCAATTATGTCTATCAAAGTTCGTCACAACTCTTCTCCTCCCAAACTCAATTGTTTATGCATAGTGAGTGGTACAACTTCAAGCTTTCCAAGAGTGAGATCTTACAGAATATGTGGAAAGACAGGTCTTAATTACAGCCAGTTGTACTTCTGTAGGTAGACCACAAGTGATTTTTCCCCCATTTTATTAATTGAAACTTATTTTACAGATTGGATGTTTGAAAATATATTCACAGAAATAATATTATGGCTTACTGTTGCAATGTGCAAAACAGCTGAAGGTTTAGCTCACGCCCAACGAAGTTTAACAACAGAGCACTAAGCAAAGTTGACAGTTGCCACTTGCACAGACATAAGGAAGGTACTGATTTCTGCCATTAAAAAAAAGGGGAAGTGGAGGGGAAAGGGGTTATGGAAAACATTAGTCAGCTTGAATCTAGGCAGTAGAAGCTCAGCTGCCTGTCCTGTGAGTGACCCCTGCACCACTGGCAGGGGGTAGTCCCTCTTCAGAGTCCCTGTCTTGCTGCTGTCAGCACAACCGAGCGTTTGCGCTGTGCAAGGCAGTCAGCATGGCTGGGTCAGCTCAAAACTCAGACTATTGCAACCCAAATCACATCTTTAATTGGACACTGAGCAATAAAGTCAATGGGATACTTTTCTGAATTACTGCATAGTTGATCCTTTTAATCGCCCATCACGCTGCCTAATGGACCAACAGATTCACGTACTCCCCAGAGCCTGGCTCGCTTAACTATGAACTTCAAATAAATATAGCTTTTGTAAAAAATGTGGTATCAGAGAATGAAGGTCTAGCTTAATGGGAAAAGGTACACTATTACAGAGGGCAGCAAAAGGAGTTCCTAGATACTATCCTGGAGATGTGCTTTACCTGTGTCCTGGAATGCTGCTTTGTATCAGTGAGAGCAATGTGATCTCCAGCTCTATCCAGCACTTGCCTCTAGTGAGACTGCCAAGAAAGCTAAAACTTTGTGCCAATTATGTGTTGTGAGGGTTTGGTGATTTCTTTTTTTGATGTGTCTTAAAAAAGAAATGTGGCCTGAGATGACTTAGACATTCCACACAGACACTTAATCCTCACGTGCTAGATTTCTGTTCTTACTAACCTGCTTGAGATTTGGTTTGGTGACCCAGAAATGAGAGGCTCCATGTCCCCTGAACCCCCTCCCACCCCTTAGTTTTGTGCAGGATCTGTTATTACATAGCTACAGTAAGACTGTGAAGTATGGTACAACGTGGCAAGCTGTTTGTGATCTGTGTTGGTTTTATTACAAATGGTGCAGCATCAAGTTTTCAAGTAAGTCTATGTTTGTTTTTTAAAACTATGCACAATTGTCCAGTTTTTCATTTAATCGAAACCATATAAAATACAAATGCCCATGTTAACGTAGCTACTTTCAGACAATACATTCAAAAAACACTGAAAAACAAAGCCTCTCCAGTTACAAACATGAACAAATGATGTTACGGAGCCCTGACTTCTATTGTTAATCCATCCCTTTCCCTAGCATACCCCAGCTGGGCACTGTGGGTGGCTGAGCTGCCTACATTGTGCAAGATTTGTCAGCTGGACCCTGGGAAGGAGGGGAAGGCCCTATGCTAGGATTTGTTTTTGGAAGAACAATAGGTTTTGGCCTAAGAGCAGGAGGTTTCAGCTGCACTCCCATTCTGGGGGCCACCATGGGCTTGAAAGTACTCATGGTGTCACTGGAAGAACTAGTGCTACGGCGGATCTGAGGCTCGGAGCTCCTTAAAACAACACTGTGGAGAGGGCTGAGCGACTCTGTCGAGCTGGCAGGGGTGGGGGTGTTTTTCATTTGCTCCAAGGTGTCCAACACGACATCAGGGGCGTGTTTGGCCGAGCTCTGCCGCTCCAGCTCACGGAGCTCATTCAGTGCTGTGTTCATCGTCTCCTCGATGTCCTGGGTCAGAGCACAGAGAGAGCAGCACATCATTCGCATTGCTACCGAATGCTAAGTGCCAGAGGAGCAAGGGGAGGGGGTGGGAAATGCATGAATTAATTCACCAACCATCCTCTAACAATTACGGTAATTGGCTAAAGCCAATTTCCACAGATTTATTTGAAAGACACTATGATTGACAACATGGCAGCTTTGGGTGGACATTACAAACATTTAACCTTGTTCACATGAAAGAACAAAAAAACGGTGTTACACCAAGATCTGCAAGCCATTTTATGAAGTGATTGTTAGGGCAATGGATATTTGCTTAGCAGTGTTTTAGTGATGAAGGTTCCTTTAATCTCTTGAGTACTGACAACTGTAAAGATTTTCGTCCATTTGCTCACTCTTAACTAACTGCTCCTCTCTAGATCTAAAGTCTCAGATGTTCAGGGTTTGTACCCCCTCACATGGATTATAAAACCTAGTTTTCTAAGGAAATAAAGTCTGTGTGCCTATCAGCTCTTCTCTCCTCTTGTTTCACCGAGTTAAATCTTAAACAAAAAAACCTGCAAGAGATTGTTCAGTATGCATACCTAAGAAAAACTATTTTCTTCATCTGGACATCTGGCCTGAATGCTAAAAGAATGCACCAAGATACTAGTTTACTGCTTTTCAGTGGTAATGAGATACAACTAAGCTTAAAATATCTGATATTCCCTGCCTGCTCACACTGACTTTCACATAGTTTAATCAAAGTTTGGGTTCTCTCACTGCCAAATGATCACTAGTCTAGGCATAAAAAAGAGTTTCATCTTAAGCCAAATACCACTGTTCCAGGAATGTAAATGAATAGCTTAGAATAAAATAAAACAGTAAAAGCACTTGCACTTTCTAACCCTAATACATGGGTTGTGACCTAAGCATGCCAGTCCCTTCTATTCCTCACTAGAAGCAGAGTTTGAAAGCAAGCAGTACCAGTGCATTAAATTTTAAAACATGAGTGCCAGCGTTATTTGCAATCATAGAGCACCCTCAGGATGCCCCTAGTAATCATGTTATCCTACCTAGACAAAATGTGAGCTCTGAAGACAGAGGGGTCTATTTACTCAAGAGCTGTTACCAGCTCAGTACAACAGACCAATTTGATGATCAGGGTGCTCCCTATTCCATTCTTTTCACCTCTTCACTGCCAGGAATGAGACTGTTCACACAGGTGTAAGATGGCCCACAATTTATGCAGCTGTAATGTCTTGGACATCAGGTTCTACTACAAGCATCGAATCAACACATAGTATGAACTGTATGAAAACTGTAAGATCCAGAAGACCCTGGACTATAAATCTCTGCTTTGAATGGCAATGGTCACTACTAGCCAGTCAGAGCACTTTTTTGCTTACCACAATACTGAGAAATAATTGAATACTAATTACATGCAAGTCAGAACAGGCCAGCCTTCAACAGACAACAGCAATCTATGTAGCTGTTGTAGTACTGTCCTAGCGTTCTGTGTGGCAGAGGCAATTTCATTACAGTGTAATGGGAAATAATTTCTTTTTATTGCTTCTGCAGTGTTGACTCCCCTTTGTGTTTCTTCTATTCAGGATTCCTTAATGCATCTTCTTTCACACACACTCTGTTTGAAAACCAAGTAGGATATTCCCCTGCACACACCTTCCCACCAGTGCATGTGCTCTGTGCTGTGCTATTCAATGAGATTTGCTCCTCAGAAAATCAGACAGTGACATAAATAAAAAAGACACAAACCTGAGCTATTGATTCTGGGTCCAGTGGTTTATGGTCATTGAAACCTGTGTACTGACCAGAAGATGTAGACCTTCTAATGGGAGGGCTATCAATCTTCTTCAGCGAATCGTGCCTGCTGATGTTAGTGAGGCTGCCGTGGCCAGGCCTGCGCCGCCTTTCAGGGCTGTCGGCGTTGAGGTTGCGATTTTGGAGGAGGGCTCTGGGACTGCAGTGAGTTGCCAGACTGGGGGAGCCCAGCTCCAAGGCCGAGTTGGAGAGAGGGTGAGGAGGGTGTACTGGGCAGTGGCCATCACTGCTCCTGCCTGGGCGTCTTAGGGGAGGTGGAGGTTCTGATCTCTTTCTTTGCCTGCACCAGTGAAGAAGTGGTTAGAGAACAAGTTGTAGCGACCCAGCATAAGCATGTGAAGGAGTAATTACTGTGTTAGCTGAGGTGTGAGCAGGACTACTGAAAACGTGTTATGCTGAAGCTTACCTTCCTAAATACACATCTGAGTGACGGTCAGTAGGAGAGTTCATGTCCTTTGATGATGACTTGTCCTCAGTTATGGGTCCGCTGCTGGCCTCACTGTCTGCTTTTTGGCTCAGTGTATCTGAGAAAGTATCATCCCTGAATGGAACACAGGTGGTGAGAGAAGTCAGTGAGTGAAGGGTGACAGAGCACCTTGGCACTCTCCGATTTTAATCCCCTTAAGAAAGGCAGGCATGTTATAATGCACTGCAGATCTTGCATGTCTCCCAAAATTGTTTATAATAGTTCTGTTTACTGAGCTCTTTACACTTTGAGTGTTTGTAACCTTTCTGTAAAGAAGAACTTTGTCATCCTTGGCAAAGCACATGCTTAATGCTGTAAAACAAGGGTTCAGGGCTGCATTTCCCCAGCTCTTGCTGTTCTGAAGTTAAAAGTCAGCAATTGCTACGAAGAGACAGTAAAACTAAAATAGGCGCAGCAATATCTGTCTCTTAATGTACTGGGAATGTATCCACAGAAGTAGCTTAGCCTAGTAGTAGTTTTTGATGGAGCAGTCAATTCAGGGCAGTAAAGACAGAGGTATCCTGCACAGAAGACAAAAGTTTTATCTATGTGAGCTTTCAAACCACAGCCCCATTTGGAAAACACTGCTAAGTGCTTTAGATTTTATACCCAGCCAAGAACCCAGTCACACCAGACACTGCTTACATATCCTGCACCACTATGTACTGGTGAGGGACAAGACCGTCAATTCCATTGTGCCTTCCTTCCCACCAGTCTTCAGATGCTCGGTGATAGAGCAGAAGGGAAGCTCCTTTCTTGAAAGAGAGTTCTCGTGCAGATCTTCCAACGTAGTCAAACTTGGCAATAGCTTCTATGGGCTCGCACTCTGGGTGGGAAGAACAACAAATATCAGATTCCATACTGCTCATTTTGGTTTCATAAACCCCATCTTTTGCATTTCCTCAGTGCTCATTCTGAGCAGAGCTGACAGAGATCAGCTGAACCATGGCAGACTTCAGGCAGTAGTTACAATGTGTCCCTTACAAAGAAATATAATCAATCTTCGCCCCAGGGGTGAAACATCTGGGTTGCTTCAGGAGCTGCAGAAAACAACAGCATACTCAAATGTTACTACCACTGACATCAGGAGAGAGGCCTCTGCCTCCTGCTGGAAGGGTTTCTTGTGTGGCTGGACAGTGGGATGGAGGCCAGGCAATGAAGACTTCCGAAAATAAAATGAACAAACTCAGATGACTAATCAAAGGAACCAGCGTGATAAAGGAAAAGTAAACAGGAGTGTCTTTAACATCTGCAGTGGCAAAGGCAGGAAGACAAGATTACCCTGTGCATGAGTAGGGACACTCTGCCTAACAACTGGGCTGTGGGATTTCTGTCTTTTACATGACGAGCCTGCAGACCTAGTGGTTTACACAGTGCCAAAGCCTCATGCTTTAATATACTTCCTTAACACCATTTTGGAGCGAGACAGATGGCTCCAGACCACAGGGATAGTCCCTGTGTATCCTCAAGTTGCTTAAAGCAGGTCTGCCTGCTCCAAAATCCTGAGCTGCCCTGGTTTCTGCAGGGCAGGCTGATGTTTTCCGAAGCCAAACACTGGCTACAGCAGTCCTGGCTAATCCTCTGTGAGAATGCTGGTAAATTCAGCCTTACGCTGGCAATGGACTCCATCCCATAATGTGCGCTGGGTTAGAGACCTACAAATAACGTACTAATGTCAGCAAAGGGCCCCTGCAGGTATCACCGGAGCTGTGCCTAGGCATCCAGCAAACAGCTGGGATTTTAACAACCTCTAATTTCATCTGCAAAAAACCAAAAGCACCTGAGCTCTAACAGATTAAATTTTGTCATCACAGTCTCAAAACATAAAGAAAAAACTGCAAAATACAGGTCTAAAAATCACATACTTTGATGATTCTAGTAACTCAAGAGTCCCTGAAATGACTAATTTCTTTACATAATTAGAGCAATATTTAGATGGAAATTAACATCTGGGCTAATGACTAGCATAGCAACTTTCTGTCTGGTGCAAATTAAAATTGCTGAGGTTGTAATTCCCCAAAGAACCAGGCTGGTAATGAAAGCCTCTGTCCCTTTATGACAACATTTTGCACAGGAATGTCTTTTTAAAATTAACTTCATTCTATAGTGTGAAAACATATTGATAGCACCTTTATTGAAGTTAAGTTTGCAGTTCATTTTTTTAATAACTTGCCCAGCCTGCAGAAGGCTGTCTTGTGGTTTGCTGCTTCTGCAGTCAGTTTGAGAGTTCCTGTCAGTGACAAACTGCAGTGTGTTTAGAAGTTACTAAGTCAGAAACTTTACAGAGATGGAATACAGTCATATGTGGAATTCACTGTTACAAACACAAAAGTAATGTATAGTGGCAGAAATTACTTCAATTATATAAATACAAAAAAGAACCTAGCAATAACAGTATTCAGTCCTGAAAATGCATCCTTACTGGATAGCTGTAGAGGACCATATTATCTTTTTTTCTCTTTTATTTTTTTTAACCTCTCTTTCTCTCTTTTGCTTTCTTTGTCTTGCAGCACCAATGCGGGATCTAAGGACTGGTGTTATTTTTTGTTTTCTTCCCTTGCTCTGCCTGGGCAAAGCACAACTATCATATTCTACCCCATACTCTGCTTTGAAGTCTGTTGTGGGAGGGATGAGCCTGTGAGCCAGCACCTTTGAATATCAGTGATGTACTGTGGCTTGTAAGCCAGCACCTTTGGTTGTGTGTTGTGGGAATTGAGAACTTACTGAAGAATACAGTACAAAATTAAGGGCTTGTTCACCTCCACTCTTGTGGAAGTCTGGTGTAAGAAATTTAAGGGTTTGTTAGCCAATAACTTTTGAGTCTAAATATTGGGCTGGTTGCTGAAGTTATGGTGACTATAAGATGAAACATTAAGAGCTCCCTGATATGTGTCCAATGTCTTTGTTCAGCCTGATGAGAATTTATAACAAACATCATGGCCCCTACCAGTGTCTTGCTCACTGGCATTCCCTAGCGAGTGAGCTGAAGGGTTTCTTGGTTTTATGTTTTTAAGCAAAGAAAATGTAAAGTTGACATAAAAAGCAACATTCTGGAAAACTGGGAAATCTCTAATGGTGGTGTGATTTTCTAATATGCTACCCCCTCGTCATTTCTGGATATTCTTTCTACAGCCTATCTCTAACAGCAAGTGCAGATGGCATGAAGTGACTATAAGGCACAGCAAGACAGTATTGCCAAACGAAAAGATGTAAAACCAAACATGCCTGTTTATCTTGCATCATCTTCAAGAGGGCCATATGAAATCAAATGGCAATAATGTAACGCTGACAAAAGAATGTAGCTCTTACATGCAGCATACGCATTGCTTGTGGAACTTTTTATAAGAAGGAAAAACTGGAATCAGGCAGGATTGAAAAGGAGCAGACATTTGTATGAACACACTGTTCTCAGATTGCAGCGAAATTATGGGTTATGGTAGACTTGGTCAAGAACTGAGAAACAAAACCTCCCAGGCTTCAGACACCCAGTCACTCACTAACAGGTAATACTCTAAAACATTAAAAAAAAAAAGTCAGCTACACAAAAAATTTTACAGTAAGTCATAAAATGCCAAATTTCCTGCACATCTTTTCCTAAGACATTCTCTGCAGTTAACTGGTAATGCTCGTAAGTACTGCATCAATGGATAAATCCCTACACTGATTAGCTATGGAATTCCCTGTTTCTCTGCTAACTTCAACAGACCATATACTATCCCACAATTGAGTATACAGGTCTTTTTATTTACAAATTAGTGGACTAAACTAAAAATAGTTCTATCTCGCTCAGGGAAATGATGCTAATCTAAGTGTGGTGTGCAATGGGAGTCTGTTTATTGTATCCTTCTACCACCTGCAATACTCAGATACTTTCTCAGAGGTCTGAATGATGTTGTCCCGCTGGAACCAGTTGTATAAATTGTTAATGCACCCATAATGGATGTGACTTTTGAGACATGCACATTAGATTGCCTGGGTAACAAATCCCACCTCCTCAGGGAGGAGTGCCCAGTACATTTCATACACATTTCTTAAGAGGACAAAAAAAGTATAGTAGGTTTCCTACTGTGCAAGGGGTGTTTTCTTTTCTTTATATACAGAGATAACTTCCCTACAGCAAACAGTACTGAGACTGTGCTTAAACAGTAATTCACCTTTTAACAGGTCAGCCTTTAATAGTGAAAACCAAAGTACCATGACAGTTACTCCTAGAAATAAATGCATTTTGGAAAGTGAAGCCATTTAATATCAAAGTTACTGAATGGCAGACAAGCATTTCCAAAAAGCTAAGGCAATGAAAGCTAAATTTGGGATCTGTAACTCAAATTCTGTGTGGTACTGAATGTCTAACAGTAAAATTGACAGCTTGGAGGGAAGTGTAATTGCACTGCTCTGTCCATACCTGCAGGCATTCACCTAAAATAGCAAGAAGTATTTGATGACATACAGGATCTCACCAGCTATCATCTCTAGTGAATCAGGCAATGCTATGGAAATGAAAAACTAGGACAAACTGAAGAACTGTGGGAAAAACTTCTGCTGCTTGAGAGAGCAGAAAGCGCAGAAGAAACGTAAGTGTTAATTTTAGTTTTGGGATTGGAGTGCCAGATGTAGACCTAACCTCCCTACAGAGGTGATGGCACTGCAATGGCACTGAGCTTCCCTCTACACCTCAGGGCAAAAGGAGCTAAGGAAAGGTGGGGACGCCATCTCCTACATTTTTTCTAGGGGAGTTGCTGTTGCTCTGCTCTGTACTTTCCAAGTTTTCCCACATGTACCCTGCCTGTGGGGAAAAAAGTATGTCCTTGAATTCCCTGGGAAGATGCTATCTCCCTATTTCTTTATACTCTTCTGCATCCCATCAGAGAATAGAGTGGTTTTGCAACTTCAAAGTCCTGTCCTCAGGACAGCAGCTCTGACTGGGAACAGCAAAATCAAAGAAGTGTGGCAAGGTGTTGATAAAACAGAATTTGGCAAAGTATCGATCACAGTATGCGCTACTGAAAAGCAAGAAAATGACTATGTGCTGGGAACACAACAACAACTTACAGTCTGACATGTCCCTGTAAGTTTTATTTTCAGCAGAAATACCATCTAAGGTTTTACCCTAAGTTTATGAGATATCTATGAAGTGTATGGTATTCATTTTATGTATGTTTTCCTAGGAGAACTCCATCTGTCTAACTTCCTCAGGAAATGTTTACTTCCTTTGAAAGCAGATCTAGTCACCCTTTTCCATATGACTCCAACAAGAATAAAAAATCTCCAACAATTTGAAGGTAAAGGACATATGCTAGCAACTGTTTCAGTAAAACGTGAACAATTTCCTTTGAATCTTTACTGTTGAGACATTTTCAGGTAAATGTTCGTCTGATGCAAAATTACAGATAGATTTGTTTTTTGTCTCAGCTTGAGTACAAATGTTCAAACTTCACAAATTAAATTTCATTTCCAGATTTAGGAGAAAGAAAAAACTTATGTGTTTTCCTTACTGGGACACTTTCTGCATATCTGAAAAGGGCTGAAACACTGCACTAAAATGCAGCTTCTTCTCTTTCTCTCTTCCCTTTCCAGTGATCAACTGAAATACATGAACACCAGTAAACTTAGGGGGAAAAACCCACAAAAATTTATATGCTTAAAATAAAGCAGTTACAAAGTACTGATATGCTCATTTGTATGTGTTTGTCTTTTCTTCCCCCATCTAATGCACTTTACCTCTGCAGACATAATTTCATTTTCAATTTTTAAAGCCTTGTTGTTCTCTAAATTGTAGTGAAACATTTCTAGCACTACTCACACAGCCTCTACAGATGGGTTCATTCTAGTAGGCACAGAGAGAGCCACTTGCAGTTTAACATTATAGCAACAGTAAGTAAAATAAATCTTTTTGGGTTTGATCATAACCTCTGGATTATGTTTCAATGACCCTGTAATTCCTGTGTGGTGGGCTGCTTGGTCTTACGTATGTATACAACACTTCAGCATAAAACTAATCAGATTTTCAACATAAAAGAAACCCCTTTGCATTGACAGAATCTGCTTCTTCCATGTCCTAACAGAGGGAACCATGTAAGTACCACGTGTCCGATCAATACAGCAGTGCGGGACCTCCCTTTCTCTCTCTCGCCAGCAGTGATGCATCCAGCTTAAAATCAATGAATCACATTATACCCCCAAAATACTCCAGACCCTTTAGCAGAAGGTTTTTTTTAATCCATCATGTGGTCAAACAGTGACTCTCATGGAGTTCAATAAGCAAACTGAAAAATTCTCGCCTATTCTTATATCTGGTGTCAGTAATATTTTTTAAAGAATTGCCCATAGCACAAACACATGAATGCATGTGCAAAGAGATAGTGAGTGCATTTAATTTAAAGTCTGTAACCTACATTAGAAAAATGTGCCATTACAACAGAAAGCCATATCCATGGAAGAAAATGGGTTAGAGCTTGCAGGTTGGGAGTCGAAGACCAACAGTTTTCATGTGTGATCCAGGCTTGTTAATCTTTAGCTTTGCAGCAGTATTTCCCTAGCTTACAAATATTTTTGCGCTAACAATTAATTCTCTGTAAACACAAATGTCTGCTTCCTTTCGGTGCTGAATTAATTAAAAAGGTGTGATGAGGCAACTAGAATTAAACTACTGGCTGATCTGGTGAACCAAAATCCATGTCTTGAGCAGTTAAATCTTTTAACAGAACTTTGTCCTGTTGACAGGTATTCTCCTCAGAGTTTGTCTTCACCAGTGACACAGTCGTAACACAAGTAATACTAGGACAGGAATATAAAACCAGTATAACAACACAGTAGTGGGGTAGAGCCCATGATGATTGAGGCACAGATGATGCATCATGCGATGCCACAGTCCTGCTCCTCTGGATCCTGCTGATGCTTTCGTCTTTCCTAGGCATGGCTTTGAAGTAACTGCTTGTGATAGCTGCTGGAAAGCTGCACTTCTTCTCCATGTCCACTCATGCCTTTGTCTCTCAGTTTGGTCATGGGACCCTGAAGTTGGCCCCAATATATTGAACTGGTGTGTCACCTGCACTTCACTTGTGCTCTAAATGACAGACAGGCAGATTTCCTCAGCTTCCACTCTTGCTTCATACCTCCAATGGAAGAAGGAGTTCTTCTAAAGTATAGCTATACTGCCTTGGAAAAATAAAGTGTAATTATGAGTTTGTTCACACTGTTTAGAAGAGATGTGTTGTAGAAAGGTGGTGGATTTAGTTGTACAGAGCTGGTCATGAGGAACCCGTGCACAGCCTGTCTTGTAGAGCTGTTGGTACTCCCTGCTGCGGGCACCGGCATGGCTATACACCCAGGCAGAAAATCAAGATTTCTCTCCTACCCTCAGTTTTTCCCCCTTCTGTAATGCCTGCCCACCCAAATGTCCCTCCTCTCCAAACAGCTGCACTGACAGACACTGCCTGCCCCTCCTCACCTTGGCAAATGGGAAGAGAGAGACAATCTGTCACTGACAGCTTGTGTACGTGACAAAGCAGACGGATACAGCTAGAGTGGAACTATTGTTTATTTTGCTCTGTGTGCAATGGGACCAGTGTAGCCACATTTCCTATACATACACCTTCCAGTTTTCCTTCCCTACAGCAATTGTCCCAGCTCCTAAATAGTATGCCTTATGACATTCTTTAAAAAAAAACAAAAAACCAAAAAAATCCTTTTATGCTGTAGCTCTTTTTCTCCCCTTTCCTCTACTCTGTCTTTTCCTCTTCCTCCTTGCACACATCCTCTGAAATGGACAAAGGGAAGCTTTTGTTTCTACTGCTGCTAAGTGCACGTGTGCTGGTTGCTCTGTCTGGGTTGCCTGCTGGCCAGACAGGCAATGAGCTCACACTGCTGCTCTTCTCTACAGGGAGTGTTATTCTGAATCCTTCACCTTTAATGGGATAATAATTCTCACAAAAATAATAGTTATATAACAATTTTGAGAACTCTTTTCGATCTGTTAAATTTGCTTGAAACTTGTCAGAAGTTACTATGAGGGATATCCGAAGGGTGGTTGAACTGTCACAGTCGATTACACTTTTATGAAATCTGGATACAAAGGATTAATATAATAGAATTGCATCAATTTTTTCATGGATTTCTCTTGTACCCAGAAGTATATGTGATTGATATTTACAGAAAATTATTACTTTTCAGAAGTTTCACTATGGGGGGTACATACATGTTTTCAGTTGTTATAAATCCTTCAGATAGAGAAGCCTTCAAATGCATTCAAATGCATGTAAAAATAGAGCCTGAATGGTGAATATCCTCTAGCTAAAGTATTTAAAGGCACACTTTTGAAAAGTTTTGTTTTTGTAGACAAAAGAGTCACTAAACACGTAACATTATGTCAGAAAATAATATGTGCTGACTGAAGTAGTTTCTCTCTTGCCCTTCCTGTGACTGGGTAAATCAGAAGAGAACAAGGAAACAGCTGGTCAAACACTGATGAATCAAGAGTGCAAAAGCACACAAACAGAGATAAAAGATTTGCTACAGAACACCAGGACTGAAATTTCCTTCTTTCAAATAAGACACAATCAGGAAAGGAAAAAGGTCTCCTGCATGGAACACCTGTAGAACTTAATCCCATCAAAGACGCAGTAATGTAACAGACTCACCGTCTTCACTGGTGTGGGGCTCTGTACTGGCATCCTGGTCCACCTCCTCCAATGTACCATGTTCGCTGTATGGGCTGTCACTGGAGGCAAGCAAAAGGTTGAGCAGAGAGAGGAACCACATACATCAAAAATATGCCACCTCCATGAGATAATTTAAAATTATTCTTATAATCTTACAAAGTTATGTGCAACATAATTATCCTGGTGTGCTATGAATACATAATTAATGAAGATGCCTATATGCGTTTCCTTGAAACAAAATCCAGATATTAAGAAGCTCTCAGAACATTTGAATCCTTTATAAATAAAGTGTGTGTGCTGTCAAGGGAGTGTCCTGGTTTTGGATGGGATAGTGTTAATTTTCTTCCTAGTAGCTGGTGCAGTGCTGTGTTTTGTATTTAGGATGAGAACAATGTTGATAACACACTGATGTTTTAGTTGTTCCTGAGCAGTGTTTATACTGAACACCACACCTCACCAGTGAGTAGACTGGGGGCACAAGAAGCTGTAAGGAGACACAGCCAGGACAGCTGACTCCAAACAACCAAACACATATTCCAGACCATGTGGTGTCATGCTCAGTATATAAACTTGGGACAAAGCTGATCAGGGCTGCTGTTTGGGGACTGGCTGGGCATCTGTCAGTGATGATGGGCAACTGCATCGTGTATCATTTGTTTTGTATACTCTAATTATTATTATTTGCCCGTTCTTTTCTATCCTATTAAACTGTCTTCATTTCAATCCATGAAGTTTTTTTTTTCCCAATTCTCTCTGCCATCCCACTGTGGGGGGAGTGAGTGAGCGAGTTGCTGTGTAGTGTTTAGCTACTTGCCCAGCTAAAGCACAACAACAAAAAGGAGCATGCACTATAAGCTGAAATTTGATAAGGTTGTTCACAGCCAAAGAAACAATTTCCTACATCTCTGTGTGTTCTGCACAGTACACCCAGATCTCTGTCTTGCTGAACACAAAGCACCTTCCTCCACAAAATGATGTAGGAAACCTCATCATAATTGCCTTATTTCACTTTTTTATACTGAACACTTTATTGTGTGAACCTAAATGCTCTTCTCATTTATCTTCATACTTCTATTGTGTGCAAAAGGAATTCTGTATCACAGGAGTTACCCAGATAACCAACCTAATGATTTTGTTTAGGAGGCAGAAGGATAATATTCTGACTTACCAATAGTCATCTCCAGCCATGCATTTTTCATATACTGGTCCATCAAGTTCTTTCACATCTGGAAAAATAGCCTCATGATGGATGATGATAGTTTTGATTATCTCATTCACATGCGCCTGACAAGACACCTGATCTTGTATGTCTGGAACAGGCATCAGGGTTGGCCCAAAACAAATAGCCAGGTTGTACGGATCCATCATGTTTTCATCACTGTATTGTGAAAGGCTGTTATAACAGAAAAATCAAGAAAAATTTACTTTTCCACTGTGACTAACCTTATTCTGAAAACCACAGAAAACTTTTCTTAATCACAATTTCCTGTTCTCACCAACAATCCCACATTAAGTAACAGAACAACAAAAAAAGATTTCTTCAATAGGTTATATACACTATAAAATGGGTTTATACCACATAGATACATACATTATGTATGTGTTTCCATGCTACCACGTTGAGTGTATGCTGACTTAATGGGCTAACAGTAACTGCTGCTGCTTCTATCTCATCAGTGCTCCAAGTGAACTGGATGCAAAGTGGGTAATAATTTCTCACTGGACCTTGGTGCATCTCTTTCAACAGCTGGCTATGTAATTTAGGCAGACTAAATTGTCTTCTGGAGGCAACTAAGTTTCTGGATCTTGCAAAGGCTCTTGTGACTTCTGGGTTCTGTTTTTACCACACAGATTAAATTCCTAAGCACCTTGCCTTCTGCCCACAAACTCCCACAATAGTTTCATTATGGAAGTGTCCAAACAAAAGGCTTTCATTGTTCTTATTAATCAACTTTTGCAAGTTCTCCTTTCTTTCAGAAAATGCAACATTACTAGTTTTCAATTTTGAATGAAACATTGCTATCTATTCCCTTATTTAAAAGCATTGGCATTTTTACTGGAAAAGCTGGCTTTTGAGTGGCTCTGTGTGGGACCAGCCAAACAGAACCTGAACCTGGGGTGCCCTATGCTATGTTGTCCTGCACTCTGAAGAAGCATAGGAATTCTGATGTCTGGTTGTGTTCAAATATGACACCATATTCCCTCTAGAAAGGGAATTTTAGAGAGTGTTTTCCATGTACAAACAACACATATGCATAAGGCAAACCTTCTAAATGACTACCCTGAAAAGTAGCTTTTAAAATGAATTGTGCTCTCCCCTTTCTTATGCCATGATTTGCTATCCTGTCCTGTGTGTTAATTGGAGACATCTTGTTCTTCTGATGTATAAGGCGGTTCAGTGCAAAACTGTTTAAAAAAGATGTTAACATCATCAAATGTGAAGTTGTGCTGATGGCCGTTAATATGCAGTGCTCCTCAGGGCTCAACAGCAGGGCTCAACTGTTTAGCACCTCCATGAATGACCAGGTTAAGGGAATGAATTATTCCTTTTCCACCTGGTGCTTGTGAAGTTGCACATGAGGTTCTGTGGCTAGTTTTGAGAGACTGACAAACTGGTACAAGCCCAGAAAAGGACTACTGAGATGGCTGGGGAGCTGAAGCATATGGGTTATAAACTCAAGCAGTGAGAACTGGGTTTGTTCAGCCTCTAGACGAGAAGGTTACTGGAGAATTTAGCTGCAATCTCCTACTGTATATAAGATTATAAACAAGAGCAAGGCAGACACAGGTGAAAAGAGATGAGAGGCGATAGACACAGCAAAGGATATTCCAATGAAGGCAGGAAAAAATTTCTTTACTATGAGAGTGACCAAGTACTGGGACTGACTGCCTGGAGAGGCTGTGGAGTTGCTGCCCTTTGAGGTTCTTGACTGGCCAAAGCCTTGAGCAACTTGATCTAACTTTAGAGCTTCGAGGAGGAGGCTACAGCAGGTCTGCCATGAGACCTGATAACTTCATGTGGCCAAGCAGGCATAGATGCATATGCAAAAAGCAGAATGGGATTTGCAGGAAGTCAAATCATAGGAATATTTTTCCTGTGGATGCACCAGGAGCAATTTGGAGGCAGTAAGGTATTTAGTCTGCTTTCCAAATTGCATTCCTGTGGAGAGCACAGATGTAGCTAACATGACCACGGAACAAGTACAACCCCATACAGCTCTGGTCAGTCTGTGTGTCTCTGCAGAGAAGCTGTGATGTAAGCCTTTAAGACATTTACACGGTGTCATTTTTGGGGGATGGATTCAGTTTCAAAATGAATGGTTATTTTCATAAAACTCTAGATTTCTGCCCCTCTCTTACATATTGCTTGAAAGTGGTTCAGAAAATGCTAGAAGAAAGGAAACAGGAACAGCTGTGAATACAGGCATGAACAAATAACCTGGCTGCAAAGACCCTGTTTCTATAGGAACAGACAGGCTGGATGAAATGGGGAAGGTCGCAAAGACAGAATGAGTCAGCAAAGGGAAATTTAGGGAAAAAAAAGAGGAAAAGGGCAATATGAAAACAGATATAACAGGAAACATACAAAATGACAGTAGAAAGAGAAAAGCTAGAATCAGGGCACAGTGCATATATGCAGAATTTTCTCTGAAACCATTAGGGTCAGCAAAACCACACAGGGCCATGAAGGACTGGAGGGAGAAACACAGTTCAATTGGCCAACCTGATTTTTATTTTCTCTTACAGAAAGGATTTTTTCTGGGATGAATAAGACATGAACACCACTTTCCCTCTCACACAACCCTCCTTCCAACCTGTGTTTTGCAATGCGAGAACCAAGCTACTCTATACCAAAGCATACACAGGGGGTGTGTGTTCTCTATACTTGTACCCCTGTTATCAGAAAACAGAAGCAGTAAGAAGACAAAGTCTCACCCTGGCAGTGCCGAGCATCAAACATGTATCTTGTAGTGCCTGTGTTGCTTTAATATACTGGTTTGGTTTTTTTCCCCATCAGGAGAAATCAGCTTGAGATAAGGAAAAAACCTGTATTTTTAAATTGCATAAACTAATTTTAATGTAGCCACAATTTGTATTTGTTATTTTTCTTATCGGCTTATTTTGTTGTTAGCTTTAATACTGCACTCTCCATTTCAGACAACACTTTTATCTGTATTGTTCAATTTTGGACAAATAAAATTTTCATTTGAATGGAGTCCAGTGTTTTCATTTTATTTTCACTGCCAATTAGAAGATCATCTTTTGTGTTAAATGGAGCTTAAATGTGAATTCTACATTGAGTATGAATAAACCCAAAGAACTTCAATACCAGCAAAGGAAGGCAAACAAAGATACAGTAGCTGGGGTAAGTATAAAGCACTTACTGATTGAGGAAGGCGAAGAGGTATCTCATCACTATAAGGACCGATCTGGGCAAAGTAAGGAGGAGTTTGCGGATGTGAAGAGCCCTCTCATAGAGATTGTCTATTCCTGCAAACAGAAGAAAGTATCTTATGTTCCCTTGTATATGATTGTCTAAAAGAGTATTCAACTTAGTCAATTTACTTTGACTCTTTATCATTACATGCCTCTAGTCAGTATTGTCTAATTTTAGCCTATTAGAAAAATAAGATCTAGAAGTTCTTCTCCCTCTCACTAAAACCACACAGTTTAAAAGTAACATTTTAAAATGAAGATACAAATCTGTCTAAGTCAAATGCTGGCCACTTGCTGAGCTTGATAGCTCACAAAACCACAAAATCAGTACATAAATAACCTGAAGGAACCAAGGAGAGATGCTGGCCCTCTCTATTTGAATGTTCACGTCAGATACATAATCCAATCACTGAGCTTCTCTAGTAAGTTTTCTTAACCAAATGTCCAGCTGTAACTCTCTTAGCGGCAAAATAGGAGAAAGGCCTTATGTTTTTTGGTTTGGAGCCAGGAAACGCAAAGATTACATTTTTCTCAGATGATTTTATAGCAGTCTACCAAAATTCTCCTGAAGGAGGAAAAAATCATCTGATGAAAGCATCAGTTCCTAATGTCTTGTAACAAGGATGCACTCTGCAGTTCTATGTTGGTCAGAAAGATTACGTGGCTGCAAGTGGGGCAATGATGAAATAAAAGCTTGAACTGTTTTTCAGAACAAGTAGGATCCTGATTTTTAATTCAGTATGTTTTCTGTGTAAATGATGCTGTTGGAAACAACCTAAAATTTCAGTAATGCTTTTTACGTCAGCCAAGAAAGAACGCTGCAATTAACAACATCTAGGGGAAATCTCAGCAGACTAAGATGAGGAATCCAGCCCAGTGGCACTAAAATTGATATTCAAAAATTTGCAAAACAAAAACAGGAGCTGATTACAATAGCTGAAAAGCCAATTGTACCACAAAACATGGTATTTAGGAGTACACAATTCAAATAATTACTTAGATAAAAATGTGGTAAGTGCAAACAGAATTACTGGTGTGCGTTACTAATGTGCACTTTGGTATGGCTATTTCTACCAATCAGCATTTATTTGTAGATGCAAAATGTGTATTGACTTACATTTGTGAGAAGAACAACTGATGTGTAGTAATTTTTATGTAGGTATTAAGAGCTAAAAGCAGAGCATGTTGGCAGTAAGACTTTTGTTTACCACGTAGAAGTGTTATAGTTCACTAGGAAATGCCAGTGTAGCAAAAGGGTGACGCTCCCATATCAGCATTCACAGAAGGTTCCACTGGCTCAGCATCACTAGTGTGCTGGGAACAAAAGATTCTGGGATGGGGTCAAACTGGGCTCCATGAAAGTTTCTTTAGAAGGAGAACAGCCCACTACGGGAAGGAAGTCCATTTGGATTGTGGTATCTACTGCAGGAGCAGAATAGCAAAACTCTGGCAGGAAGTAAAAACCTATTCCCCCACAGAGCCCTGAAGGCTGGAACAGCATCCCCAGTGAGCTGCTGCAGAGCTGGTAGGGATAAGGATTCCTGACAAGCTGTGTAATTTATAACCTAATGAGTCACTCTGAACCCAAACACTAGCTGGAAATCAGTTCAGGCAGTTACATTTTCTCAAATGGAGTATGGGACCTGAAATTTATTTCTATGTTTCTGTTAAACATGGACTGCATGAATTAAGAAGTAGTACTTCTGGTTACTGGTTAAGAACTGGTGTCCATGGCAGGGACATGCTAAGTCTGGGAGCCGCCTGCACAATGAGGATCTACAGAGCAACTACCGTTCTCCTTTCCCATTCCAATGCAGACCACATCTCGGAGATGGCCATGCCACACATGCTCACTTCTGCAATACAGTGCCACACTGCTGTTCTGCACAGCCCACAGGTGCCAATTTTAGCACAAAACATTTCTCCACCTGTCTCATCTAAGACCCTCCCAGTGGAAGAAGCATTGCCCATATGTTCAGTTCCAGCTCTTTGAACAAAAGCAGCTGTTGTTACAGTGAGGGTGCCTCGTGGGTCTCCAGCTGAGCTGATTTTGCTCCTGACAAGCCTGTCTGTGAACCTTTCTATTCAGAGCTGGAGGTGTGGGTGGTTCTGAGCCTGTATACATGTGCACAGGTGGAAAGGGGCTGAGAGGGGAAGGTCCAAAGGAACTTTGGTTACATCTTTCAACACTCCTGCTCCAGCTGCATGTGGGAAGCTGGAGGGAAGTTTTGATGCAACACCAGGACTTGCCCTCTGCATTACAGCCTTTCCTGACTAATGCTTTGTGCTATAGTCCTGCCTCTTCCAGACAATTCTGGAGACTGGCCCTGGGCCAGGTTCAGTCATCACTGAATTCAAATCAGACCTGAGAAATGCACTGGCTGGGACCCCAGGTGGGTCCAGCAGCTCCTTCTAGCAGTGTGCTGCCTGTACAGCTGCAATAGCTCTGTGCAAACTAGTGAGCTAAACCAGGATGGGGCACACAGGCAGGCAGCTACCACTCAGCAGTTATCACACTCTCCACTGTACTTGTGGCCTGTGCCAACTACAATTCTTCCAAGTAATTCCTAGACATATTTGACAGGATTCATGAGTCAGGAACTAGTCCAGTAGGCAGCGCAGACATGGCAGAATAGGCACAGAGAGTCTGGCTGTATAGTCATGTGTTGAACCACCCCAGCTGTCCTACCAGGAGCATGATCAGTGCAAAGTACAAGAAGTGACCTGAACTCCTTACTGAAGCAGTTACAAGCCATACATGCTTGAACGAGATGTGTGCATTTCCAATACTTTCCTGGTAACCCAGACCCAGTTTCCATGAAAGTCCCTTTATTGAAAATCCAAACTACTGTCAAGTGGTAAATTTATGTGCTTTCCACATTATTTCAAGAGGCTTTTATTTCCCAGCAGTGATTTTGTTTAAAGGAGCTAGGTAATGATGTAATATATTTGCATGCTGCTTTTAAATGTGGAGCTGAATTTCGTCGTTGCTTGTGTGTATGCAGTACCTGAGTGTTTGGGTACATGCGAAAGATGGAATGAATACAGAGCAATCTTTCTGCATGAAGGCAGAAAGAATTTGCTGCTCTGCTGCTTCCCATGCAGAGGAAAGATAAAGCATTGCTTTGCCTCCCCTGGCTTTGCTAAAGAGAGCCTCAGGGCAGAAGGGCCATCCAACCTATAAGCTGGTTGCTGCAAGGAACTACTGAACCCAATGCTGTTGAAAGATTGCCATGTCTCCCCTCTCACAGTACTTCTGTTGGAGACCCTCTTTTCATTACTCTGATTTTCAAGAACTGTAATTAGCCCTACCTGAGTGCCTGGTGAGGTATTACCCATTTCTCAGCTAAGAAAACAGAACTGCTTGATATCACATGATTTGTCCTAATAAGGCAATTAGTTGCCAAGCTGAAATAGAAATCAGGGGATTTGAAAACTGGTTCATTACTCTAATGATATGATGAGACTCATATTCCCAAAGACAAACAAGAGGACAAGCCTCTGGCAAGGCCAAACACACTGAGAACTAATGTGTTTTTTCTGACTGTAGAGAGAGACAGGGAAGAGAGATCTCTGTGAAGGACACAGGAATATCAACTATAAATCAAGGCTAACATCAAGTAAATATCACACAGTGAAATGGTTATTATTTTCTAGTTCCCAGTTCTCAGGGCAAAGCAAAACTTTTGGAGCTCTGGTCTGACATGTCTGCCTTCCAGACCCATCTCTGCCATAGGGGTCAAACCCACAAGCAGGAGATTTTTCTGCCAGCCAAGACGAGAAGCTGTTTGGTGTGGGAACGCTGTGCTTCTGTCAAAGCAGAGCACAAGCGATATCTGTAGGGTGAAACGAGAGAAAGGGAAGAAGCCAACTTCTGGAGTTTCATGACTATAGCACTTCGTGGAACAACCAGGCACCTGAGCCCAGAACTATTAATGTTCCACAAGAGTTGAACAAAGTATCCTAATAATAAAAAGAATTTGATTTTCTGTGTATCCATAAAATTATCTAGGCATCTAGATTTCAGAGGTGTTTGGGATCTAAGAAGTCTCCACCAGCTACTACAAAAAAAGAAAAACGGAGAGCTCAGAGGACTCCTCAGAGGTCATGTAAGTCTACAATCTTAGCCTCTGACTTCACTTTAATCCCCTCTGCAACGTGTCTGTTCAACTTGTTCATAAAATCCTCCAAAGAGGCAGATCACAAGCTCCACAAGAAAATCTGTTGAGATGCAATCCTGCATTGCTCTTGGAAAAGATTTTATTTACTGATCTCCCATGGACTTACTCTGCAAACACTCCATGTCCTTGAACTGGATGAATGAATCCAGATGAGATTAATGTCATTGCATATACTTATCAGCTAGCTGCCTCTCTGTCAGCCACACACTAAGGACTGGTTCTCAATCACATGATATAGATATAAATCCTAGGCACTCAAGCCTTGAAAAGTGTGATCTTCAGTCTCCAAGAACACTGGAACCTCCTCTGAGAGGCAGTGTCTCCTTCACTTAGAGACACATAGAAACAATGAATCTCTACTTTTCCAGAAGAAATAACAGTTTTAACCATCTTGTCACTCATTATGAGGTTTTCACAAAGTTAACTCTAAAGTGAAACAGATCAGAAGTGAACAACCTGCCACAGAAGAGTAAAGGAAACCTAAGAGGGGAGAAAACACAATTACTAGCAGAAGCCCCCAAACACAAAAGAACAAAAACTAAATTAGAAATGAAAACAGGGATACATTAATCCTAAATAACATTAAGAAAATGTAAATTAAAGTTTAATTAAGCAATTACTCTGAAGTAGTAGTGCATGTAAAAGGCAATATACTCAAATACATAGATGCAGTGATGCAGAATAACAGTCTTTTGTAAAAGAGCAATTGCTGGTGGTTTCAAAGTATTTTGAGCCAACTGGACAGCTGCTCATACTACTCTGCATACTACTCTGTTTTTTAATTTAAAAATACTAAGGAAGCACTGTACTTTTTCTAGTCTTGGTCATACACATGGTCTCTCCTGCACTGGAGGTGAGACACGGTTATCCAAATGAGATGGTTCAGCCTGGGAGCAGGCAGAACTCAGAAACATGAGTTCTGGATTGTGGATGTTCCATCACCCTCTCTTCACAGCCAGCCTCCATGGGCCAATCTCAGTAGGAACAAAAGGATTGCAAACACTTGGTAAAGGGAAGATATTATTGATCAAAACACATAGAAGGAGAAACCTGGTGTCAGCAACTAATGAATTGTGTTACAACTAACATCTAGTGCTGTGCAAGGTAAGCATATTTCACAAGCAAGGGTAGCACAGGGGAAGCAAACAATGGCAATGTAAGATGTCTCTCTACTTCAGGACCATGGCTTTGAAGGATAAAATCCAGTGTAGTACCTCTTTGTGGGAGTTACTTGCTATTTCCACTTGGTGCGGTGCCTACTAGTAACAGAGTGAATGCCTAATGCATATTTTACACACCCTGTGAATGTCAAATGGGACTGAGTTACACTTGCAGATGTAATTTTTATGGTCAATTTGCAGCTGACAAGTTATCTACATGAATATGTATTAGTGCTGAAGTTAACAATTTGTGCCTCTGTTCATTTTGGTAGATGAGTCCAATCCAGCTCAAAGATATGTATATATTAACTCAGCAATGCCACTTACAGCTCTTTCAGATCTATTTAAGAAGGCATTACAGGAGGAGAAATGCAGTGATCTCCACTGTTACTTAGGGAAGGAAACACTTGCCATTTTGTTGAAACTTTTTCATGGAGAGTTGACAATTCAGAATAGTTTTTTACTTTTTAAGAAATGGGCAATAGTCTGGAAAAGCAGTAAAATTATTTTTTTCATAACATTTATATCTTTAGTTAAATGGGCACTGCTGGTGGCAAGGGACTAAAATGATAAAAATCAGAAGAAAAAAGATACCAAGTTTTCCTTCATCTTGCCATTTTTGTCTATGAAATAAGGCAAGGGAGATGAAACCATGAGGAATTGTAATGCTCTGTGCAGACATTAAGCAGTCTGAATAGCTGGGGTGTGTCTGCTGCTGCATGGCACAGCTATATACGTGCACTTAAGAAAGTCATGTGTGTAAGAGCTCACACCAGGAGAGAAACTGCAGTACTCCAGCAGTGAAGTGAATTACAGCAGCCCTACTAAGCACAGCTGCTGTACCTTCTGCCTCCACATATCTCCTGCTACAAATCCTTTTCTTGTCTTTGGCCCAACCTGTTTCTACAAAGGGGCAGAAAGAAGTGCAGTGAGACTCTCCTTCACACCCCAACCTTGGACTGTCCTCTGGATTACAGAATGCTGCTGGGACCAATAGTAGCCACTCCTTAAAATAAGAATAAGGAATTATGGGCCATAATCAGATGGATTCATTATGTTGTGTTCTACCTTTCATGCTTGCTCTTGCCCAGTGCATATAACTTGGTCCAAATTTTATCTAAATTACATCGTAAGTCCAAACAGAGTAACACTGTTCTCATGAGTCTAATTAATACAAATTGCTATAAAAGTCACAGTAATTTTGCATTGTTTCCACTGTATTTACAAAATGGAAAGCATTAACTCACAATGCTCTATTTCATTAGGAAATATATGCATAAATGTAAAGGAATTTCTTGGTGGCTGTACTGAGGAAAGGTTCATTTTGCTGCTGTAGCCTCAATTATGCCTGACATCCATAACTAAGTGCTTCAGTTTCAAGGGGTTTTTCACTGGCAACATTACATTTCCATATAAGATGTGTGACATTCTGCCCTTTTACAGTTTTATGTGAACATTAACTTTACAAATTTGCTTTCTCCCTCTCCCCTTCTCTAACAATTTCTGCCAAAGATTAAGAAAAACCACACTGACATTTATCTTCAAAAACTATTTGAAAAGAGTGTTTATTCCTTTCCTCACTGTTTTTCAGATTATGAATGCAACATGAACTAAGAATATTTAAAAATACTTAATTAAACATGTGAAACTTTTCTGGACTTAATGTACCAATTGTGATCTTAAGAAGTTACAGTAACCTATGTTCTCACAGAAAAAGGGAGTCTGGCCCAGTGCCCATTAGCAGGAAGACCTAGATACATAATATCTGAGGCCACCTAAGCCCAGAAAAAAACTCTAATGCAACTATGACTGATTCAAAGTCTGAAATGGAGGAGAAATCTTTAATTTTCGCAAGATATCCAGTCTAGGTTAAAATATAGCAATGGAAATGATCTTTTAGACCCACCAGTTTATGACAGTATGTGCCACGTAGATGCCACATAGTGTATTTTGAAATGCTTGCTGGTTTGCTGTTTTTCCCAAATAACCATTCTTATTCCTTGGAAGTGGTGTACCATTCAACAAAGTGTATAGAATAGTGCACAGCTGTAAAAACATTCCACCTCAGGCTTCTCAGATGACCAGAAGATGCAGCCACACAGCCCCCCCTTGTTCCCAGCATATGGTTCTGGGGCTGGCTCTGGGTGCAAGGCACAAGAGCTGCTTCTTTCCTCACACTACATTCAAACTCCCCCACTGTGACAACACAACGTAAACTCAGCCAGTGTGCTCAAAGAGAAAACCCACTTTGTCCTACCTTGGTCCACACTTAGCTCTCCTCCCTGTGCTGAAGGCATCCATCTGCCATTTCACAGTGCCCCTAATGACAATCTTGTGAAAACCAAACCAAACGGCAAAATCATGCCCCCCCATGCTTCTTCCAAAACCTGTCAGAAAACAGATCTTGGACTCTTACAACACAGGAAGAAAATCCTCTGTTTTCTTGTACAACAGCAATAGCAGAAGTCAAAGCTAGCAGAATTAGTCAGTCATTACACCTTGATTTGATGAGCTGTCATAAGATGATAATCCAGATTTATGACACCCTCACAGAACAGGATCAGATGGCAACACCTCTTTCTCAATAAACATTTTAAAATGTTGTTGCAAAAAGCAGTGACTTTATTCCAGGCTATTGGTTACTACTGATTTCAGCTCTGCTGGATGATACTATTATTTGAATAAAAGGTTGCCAACTCTTTCTCAAGAAAGTAATTCATTGCCTACTAGGAGCATGCAATAGTTGGACTCTCTTTATGGAAAACAAGATCTAACACTAGGGATCTAGTATTCATAGCCGTTTTTCTTGAAGTTCTTAATAACAAAATAAATACCTTTTTTGGGATAACTGGGCTGGAACACTCTGAGAGGGTGCGACATACATCTGCTCAGTCCACTGAACTTCTACCCCTCTTTCCAAATACCCCATTCTTGCTTCAGAACCTTCAATGGTGAGTGGAAACTCTTTGAAATCAACCAGGTTCCTCTTCCTGGAACACCTTTCAAAGGCTATTTTGGGCAAGTACCTTTGCATTTCCTGGGCATTCACTTGTATAACCTCTGTACACTCTGAAACTCATTCTTGGTATTTTACAATTTAGTTTACAGTTGTTTTTAAAGCTCTTCAACAGAGCAGACTGCAATACCATCTCCACATATTAAGAACCACCATTTATATTTTTCTTAATGCTTAGTCAAAATAATCAAGACATGAAGAGACCAAATGGGCAGAATCTGACAGCAGAAACTTTGAGAAAGGAATCTGGTACAAATACTTAACTATGAAAGTGATTAATCATTTGACCAGCTCATCCAAGAATGTGGTAGATTTTCTGTCAACTGAAGCCACTAAATCAATATATTTTTCGAGCAGACATGCTTTAGTTCATCCAGAAGTTATGGAAACCGGTGCAGGATTATAAGGTAAAGTTCTATCATTCCTGTCATGCAGAAAATTGCTCAGTCAAAATGGTCCTTTTTTAGGTTTCAGTTTTTATGACTTGTAGAGATTTTCTGGGCAGTGGCATCACAGTTAGCTACAGCTGAACTGAAGCAGAACTGGGATTATCATTCCTAAAAAGACAGTGTCCCCCTCAGCATCAGGGATCAGACTGCTAAACTGTGGTTTTGAGGTCCTTTAGGAATCCTCAGTACCACCAAGTCTGCAAATAGCAACAGCTGCAGAAAACCCTGCAAAAAAAATGAAATACAAAATATCACACATAGATGTGGTCACAGTGATTCATGTATTTGTAACCTCCAGGAGGAATTACTGTAATCCTCCCTATGTGGGAAGCAAACCACACACAATGTGTCCCCCAAGTAGGGAGCCAAAAACTCCACCTGATGGCCAGCCCAGGACACTGTGCACCCGTCACTTGGTGGCCCTGCCTGCTGGGCTGAGACCTCTGCCAAAATAACAGTTTGGAGAGCCTGACCTAACTAATATCCTGCAGGACTGGCTCTTGTTACCCATGAAACTGCCTCTTTCACCATTTGGTTGAAACAGGAAAGTTATTAGGGAAAGGTAGAAAGAAAATTCTCCCCCAAAGCTAGCTCCTCTGACCACTTCCACTGTGCTCACAGGGAACAGCAAGCCTACTGATGGGTGGCGTGCCTTCACTCCTCAACACCTGCAGGGGTCTGTGAACTGGAAGAGGTTTTATGCATGTCAGAGCAATTCCTCACCCACTGACAACTTTCCAAATTCCTACAACCTCTGTGTCTGGCTATGAGCACCAGCAGCGGACAAACGCATGCGATGCTCCTCCAAGGCATCTCATTACAAGTCGTGTGTGGGAAGGCAGACCAGGCTGTCCTGCAGACAGCACTCAACTGTTCCACTCCATCCCCACACCGAAGGGTTTTCCTGTTGGATTGGTGGTTTTCAGATGAGCGCCACAAAGGTCAGAATCACACAATGTTGAGCAGTTAGTTACTTATTCACCAGTCCTGACCCCAAGCTATGGGGCATGAAAACCTTTTTGGAAAGTAACACGATCGGTTTGCATGTTCGTGACTTCATTCCCCTCTGTCTGCCTCAGTGCACAGAGGAAAATAATAATAATGCGTTTAAATTTAACTATCCCTTGTATACCAAAAGATATTCTTCCTGCCCTATTAAACAAAGAATTGTACTGTACATTAATCCCAGTGAAAAAAGGGAACAATCACAGCTGTGAGTATGACTAACAACTGACCCAGACTGCTACACATGGCAAACAAATCGTCTCAGGAAAATCTGTGAAGTTAGCTTTTTATTCAGGCTACTACCACATATCTGAAAGTAAAATTATATTGAGAATAAACTGAAATTTCTACTTACTGATACAAGAAATAAGATCATTAAATCTTTCCTTAGGAAAGACAGGATTTTCCAGCCCTCGGAAATAGAGCTTCAGTACTCCAGCAACTGAGTTAATGTCATGGTTACTTTGGTCATCTGCCAAAGGATTTTCACCTTAAAAAGTAAATAAAGTGAATGAAACACACATGCAGGAGCATTCTTGCATAAAACATTTTTATAAGTGAGTGACATTTTGGGGGGGTTTTTGTTTTAGTGTGTGGGACGTGCCAATGCAAGCATTCAAGTAAGAAAATAAACACTGATTTAGAAATCCCAGGCTATGATTAAACTAAAAAAAGGCAGCCTAAATAAAGCTTCCTTAAAATTACATAACCTAGTGATCTCTTAGGTCCTGAACTTTGAAGTAGATATTTATGGACATGTTGTGATTTACAGTTAGTAAAAGAAAAAAGCCAAATGTTCTTAATTGAATGGAATTTCTCAGACTTTTCTTTGGAGCCCTACATAAAGCAAACGTAGTTAGATCCCTCATTGAATTGAAAATGTTTCTTCATTCTAAAAAATTAAAACATCAGGAATATGTGCAACCATTTTGTTGAAAACAACTGAAGTCTCAGCCACGATTACACAATTTTATTTGTGTAATTTTAAAGGCTTAGTCTTTATTTTCTAACACTTTAAAATGTATGTATCTTCAAGGATAACACTACCTAGGAGGAGCAGTTAAGAATAAACAGATTTAAAAGCTGCAGAATGGAGGGATGTGGCTTCACTTAGCAAGTGAAAACAGCTGCTTTACGTACCTTGTCAAAGACAAGATCAAGTTTAACAAGATATATATAACTAATACTAGGGAGAAAAAGACTGTGCATATTTTTTCATGCTTTTAGTCACAAGACTTTTTGCTCCAAGGGTTTTGTCATTAGCCGATGACCTGTAAGTCTGAATTTCCCCTAGAAATTAAAAAATTCCAGTTTTTAAGACTCAAGAAAAAATAATTAATATTAAAAAATACTAAAGTAAAAAGTTAAAAACTATTGCTTTAACACATTTAGAGGATTGCTGGATCCTGGTTCCCCTAGCAGAGCAACCCTAAGCTGGGTGTTACAAGCCCCTAATGTTTAAAAAGCTGGTTTTACTTCCTGGTATTTTTAATGTAATTCCTCCTCTGTAGTTTCCTTTGGGAATGAGAAATGGAATGACCTTTTTTTTTGCCCCCTATTTTCCCAGATTGTGATGCAACTTTGGCAGAGGCACCAGAAAGTTGAGCACCCATATTCCAGAAGATCAAGCAACAGGACTTAATTGCATTAAGTAGTCTTTTGAATCAAATTAAATCCATTATCTTTCTTTTTTTATGATCTTTTAAATAAAATACACAAAAACTACTATTTGCAGTTTACCATTAACAAAAGACTAATGTTTACAGTTGATTCAAGAATCATATGCCTTGTCTAAACAAAATGAGAAAACCCCTCAAGCTCCTAGGACATAATGGGGGAAAACATGCACGTATTATCATTGTACTTCATGTTTAAGCATATGATGGTGCAAAGTTTTAGGTGCAGTACACACAGTACATACAATCTGTTTAAACAGCCAAGAAAATAATTAGAATTTAAAAGATTTTTTATATGTCAGATATTAAGGTGCTCAAATAAATGAAAATCCAATTACCTCTCTCAAATGAATTTTTAATATCATTGACTTCCACCTGGGAACCAGACACTCTAAAAATTCCCTGATGCTGAAGACCTGCAGCAAAGATGGGAGACAGTGGTGAAAATGAAATTTATTTTAAAAATACTTTTAATCTCTATTTTAAAAACAAAGCGGTGATACTAAATGAATAATATAAAAGCTATATGAAAAAGTCAAGGCAATAATGAAATGACATAGTTGTTTTTCAGAGCTTACCGTATAAATTTATAAATCTGATACAGCTTTCCACAATAAGAGGAATAACTTGCCCTGAATCCTGCAAAAACAAGAGCAGAAAGAGTGAGCTGCAGATCAGAAAGAGGAAACCTCCCTACTATGGCCTGAATGTGAAAATGCGCTTTCTTGGTCAATCTAGATGGACATACAGTGCTGGCAAAAAAAACACGTAAGAAAAAATAGCACTTCTAACAGGGTTCTCTTCCCATTTAGGAAGGGAGGAAAAGGAATAGGTGAAGAAAAGGATTATGGTTCTTAAAATAATTTAATTGGGAAATTCAGTTCTCTGTCACCATATCTGGCTAACACTGTATGTGACATCTAAGCTCATGCATGCATTTTAGATTTCTGAAGCAAAGTTAGTTAAAGCAGTGAATTTGCCTTTTAAAAAGATTATTATTAAGAATAGTAATTAATGATGACAATGATCCCTCTGCATCCATTTAACTGACCTTTCCTTTCCTGGTGGAGAAAATCCTACACGGACCTAATTACACAAGACCTAATTCCTCAATGTGGGGCTTTTTTGTTGTTTGGTAGGGGGTTTTTTTGGTAAAAAAAAGTTCATCGCAAACAATTTCCATGGCTCTTCTGGATTTGCTGGACTATCAGAAACGTTCTTGGAGCAGAGCTACCAAATGCCATTGCATGGGGTACCAGGATGTGTCCCTCCTGACTGAGAGCACGGCTGTATGCTCTGCAGGTTTGTGTGCCCTACCACAGAGCATATGATAGCCTGGCACATTGTTTCTGGCAGCTCTGAATGGCTGCTGATCACTGGGTGGTGAATTGCAGCTCCTTTGAGGTCAGCATGAGGTTCAGCTACTTCTCTGGGCACAAAGTTACTGGGAAAGGGAGGTCACAGCCTATACCTCCCCACCTGCCACTGGCAGAGTGCAGGAATCACAGTTCCTCATCTCAGAAATTATATAGCAATGGGTCTGTAGCTACATTTTCAGTTACACAAAAGTGTTTCAAAAAGGATAAAAAACATTTGTGACAGGAGGGGGAGAAGGTGACTATACACTAATTGTCAGTGAGTTACTCGTCTTTTTATTTTAAACTGCTTATTTTCCAAAATAACCATTGGAGCCCTTTTGTGTTGGAACTTTAAAAGATGGATGTTTTAACCCAAGCACACTAGTGACCACAAGTCATCAAATATAAAGACATAAATAATATGATTAAAATTATTTGGAAAACTTGGTGCTCATGCTGAAAAGATTAATATTTCATAAATAATCTTAGAATTTCTTGTCTTGGAAGCTGTAATGTTTCTTTCCAAATGAATTTCCAATATGTAAGTGCTCAGATAATTGACTAATTAACTTGGAAATTTAGTATAAAATCAGCCTGAATTATAAAATCATGAATTAAAAAACGCCTTGTAACTCAGAATACACATTTCCTCTTACAAATTAGTACTTAGTTTTCATACTAAACTACACTAATGAGAAGTTTATGAATTGAGCTCACGTAGAATAAAAGTCCACTAGCAAAACAGTTTGAAAAATAAGACACAGTGAAGCAATGAACCATTGCACTTCCTGAGGTAACCTAACCCCCTGATCTTATGTGTACTCCATGCTGTTTTAGTGGGTCTTACAAAAGACTGTATCACTAACTATGCTATTTAAACTGTGGCCTGCTTGTCTTTTAATTTAAAACCTAGCCAAGACTGGCTAGCCAAGAACCAGTAATGGCTGGATTAGCATTTTCTCTTTGACTTGTGTCGTGGTTCTGTAACAGCTAAATAAAAAACCCCATGGAACAGGTCAGTTATTAAACCCAGGAACACTGTCATTTTCACCAACACTGAGCAGCGTAGCTCTCCAAAAAAGCAGAGTATTAGAAAACATGCACAACATGCACACACATCTCCTGTTAGTACCCTGGTTCATGCAAAGAATGTAAAGCCTAGGAAAAGATAGCGTTTGCAGTAAGAAATTACAAAAAAACCAAACCCCAAATCACGTTCATACTTGGTTTTGGAGAATCTGTTCAGAAACACACAAAACTTTGTACTTAAGTAATACCCTGAAATAATCTAAATTAACAGCTTTGTCTTTTGAATCTAATCAAAGGAAAATAATTTGAAGTAACAATCTGTGCTGGTGAGTGTCAAGAACAGTGACCCTGTTGCTACTCTGAATTTAAGTTCATGTGTGTAGTCAGTGAATGTATGTTTGGGACTAGTTACAATTTCTTATGATGCAAAATTCTAACAAAAAGCAATTTGGTGTGATACTGTATTTCACTAAGTGTAATCCTTTTGTGCCTGCCAAAATGACTCATCCCTATCAGGAATGACATGGCCTTTGGGCAGAGATGCTGTCCTAGGGTAGCTCCCACACGGCAAACCTTTCATAAGGCTACCAGCTTTTTGCACCTCTTTCCTTTTGAACGACTAATTACATAGGACTCCCCACTTGCAAGTAAGCCCTGTCACCCACACTGCCATGTAGAATAACTCCTGTCTCTGTGAGGGAAAATGATGGGGTACCATTTCTCCTGATTTGCTTTGCCCTTCTCTAGTCCAGGGTCTTTCACTGTGAGAATTTCTGCTTCCTTGCTTACTTTCACCCTTAAGCAAGAAACTGCTCATGATACTCATCTATTTCATCATGTGATGATTTTTCAAAGCCTGTATTTCATGGCATCTCCTGTGTAACAATAATAAAAATAATAATAATGGTTTTCCTTATCGTTGTACCGAGGATGGCTGAAAGCTTGACTCAAAGACAGCTAAACCGGTACAGTGCCACTGAGCACAGAATTTGTTCTGCGAAACATTTGCCTTTAGCTATGCTGCACTAGAAAAAAACCAAAACCCTGTAACATTCAAACCCAAGCCAGAGAACTTGCAGTCAAGAGTTTTATTCACTGCATTTATGCATTTTTACAATTTTTAAAAAATATTTCTTTCCTGTAGCTGTGTCAGCTAGCGTCCAGAGGGGCTAACTGTGATGGGCGGGTGCTTGAAAATGAGTAGGAAAATATCCATCATTTAAGACTACAATCCCTCCAGAGTTCTGCTCTGGTTTAGTTTTTCCTGCTAAATTTGTACACTCATTTCTTAATGCAAACTTCTCCCTCCAGGACTTTACAAGAACTGATTTTGAGCCAGGCATGAATGCAACCCGAGAGCTAAGCAGAGCTGGTTCTCTTGTCACCAGAACTATACCTGATGTCTCGTGTGAGAGTTCCTTCGGCCTCGGCTAGAAGCATTATTAGAAATAAAAGTATGAGAAAGAAGATAGTAAATACAGCAAAGATACAAGATCCAGAATAGCGGTGATCACAATTTCACACAATATAATAAATTCCTAAAGTCATAGGAAATCAAAATCTGGATATCAAACCCAGGGAAATACTGCTTCTCCACAGACTTTAAACACTGAATGTGATGAAAATAGCAAGCAGGAAATTGTGGTAAGTTGTGGGATGCACCACTACATCCTATCTTCTTCAAGAAGCTAAGTTTCTCGTTAAAAGCAGGTTGCCAATACTATTCCCACTTGATTACCAAAACTGTAGGGAGGCTAATGTATGAAACAAATCCCGCTCTTTCCCTTTGACTTCAGGAAGTATTATATTGATCAACCGGGAAAGAAGAGCCCCAGGACAGACTTAAACATAAGGATCTGCCTCAGCTTTTGTGAGGTGGTGAGCATTATAGTGAGAAGTGTTGAGATCAGCCACTGCAGTGACTGGTGCCAGTACCTTGATGAACGACTCCAAATCACCATTAAACAACTTAGCACTACACTGTGATCGGGGTCTGGGCTTCCTGTGTTTCTGGGGCTTAGGGGGAAGATTTGGAGGCCTAAGGGAAGGGAATATGATTACTGAGCAAGACAGAATTAAGTCACGCAATAAAATGTCTGTAAGCTCATGGCAAAACAACAGAACATTGTAAAGGGAGCAATAAACACAGTACTTATCAAATAAACATTTTCCATCAAATTTAAGTGCAACACTGATTAAAGAGTGGAGAACTCCCCCATCAAAAATGCATTACTTATGGATAAATAATGACATTCTTTATGAATCCCTGGTTTGCAGTTTTACCATATTAATTTATTCCAAACACTGCACAATCGGAATGGCCTTTCTTGTTGTGGTCATGAATAAAATGTGCAGCAACCACTGGAATTCATCCTGCCAGCCACGACAGAACACAAACCACTCGAAGCACCTCTTATCAAGCAGAAAAGTTGATTCTTGCTGGAGAAGCTTCAAATGCAAATTAAAGCTGCTCAGCACACTCCTAAAGTGCTGTATTTTCAGCTACAGCCCGGAAGTTTAAACAGCTTTAGCTTTGCATATCCAACACTCACACGTGAAAAGAAACACCTTGCTAATTAGTTAATGGAATTAAAAGAATATCAACTTGAACAAATAAAAGAATATCAACTTGCATAACACAAAAAGAAGTAAAGGAAGAACACACAAAACTTTGGTCTGCAAAATTTTACCTAGTGTGTTACACATGTGATGACTATAACTGAAAGAGATTACAGGAAATAAATATTGTTCTCTAGGTCACAAAATACTTTGTGAATGTCATGCCAACTGCTACATGCCAACAGCTTCCTTAGTTCCTATGCACCAGCAGTTTCTATAGTTTTTTTTTTAATTAGCAAAAAATCGAATGTTTTTGGGGGATCAGTGAGGAACAGTAAGGCATAGAGCATTCAGCAGTGGGACTTTATTCTGAGTACTACCTGCTATTTTGAACTCATCTTTAAAGACATCCTCTTTCCTTCTACAATTTAACTTTGACCCTGAAGAACATTTCTGTTTGCATGTCTCCCAGCTTGGAAATGTAACTGAACCTTGGGGCAACAGGCAGGTCCCAGGCAAAGCCCAGGAGGTGGTGCTGAGGAATGGATGGGCAGGCCCTACTCCTGAGAGTATCCTTCTCTAAGCGACCAGCTGTAAGAAGATGTGAGCTAAGATGGCTTCATTGCTCCCCCACTTTACTACGGTAAAACCATTGCCTAAATCCACCATCTTCTTTCAGCTGTTTACACAGCAGGGAACTTAGGATCATGTGAGCCTGATGAGTAGCCTGCTTTGGAGAGAAGAAGGAGGTTTTTCTCATTAGACATAAACTTATTGATTTCCATGCATTCCTGGAATGGTAGCATCCGGAGGCAGAAGTAAAGGTGCAGTTGTCAGAATTAATGTTAGCAATTGGGAAGAATGCTCTTATTTGTTACCACTTTTCAACTGAGGTCACATAAGGAAAGTAGTTGAGCAAGTCCAACTTTACAGAGCTAGAAAAGAACATGGAGTGGTGGGAGAAAATCCGGTGTAAAGTCCATAGAGATGTCCCTGGGAGCACTGGGACCAGGCAAGACGGTTCTTGGAGCCATTAAGCAAGGATGCATTGTATGGAAAGACAAGGGAAGAGCGAGACCAAGAAAGCTGGGCTGGATGCTCCTGCTTTACCAGGACACAGTGCCTGTAGCAGTGACACATACAAGCGGCAACTGCAAATCCAGCAGTCGTCACTGCCCCCTCATAGCCTTTGGGGTTTATCTGGGTTTATATCTAGGAGGCAGTTTCAAAGGTGTGGCACTACACAACTGAAAAGGTATGTGCAGCACAAAGTAGGGAGATGTAAAACACAAAATTCCTCCTCTTCTGTGGATATATAGAGCCATTTAAGTATGGAACACATGGATGCTGGGGGAGGCAGGTATTTGTGTCCAGAGTTAGGTTATCAAAGACACAGCCCATTGCCCAAACTGATCCTCTGTGGCGGGTTGGCCCCCAAGCTGCCTCTGCCCCCCTGGGCGAACTCCTTGCTAGGGCTGTCATGGACTCCACCCTGGGATTGCGAGAGGCGTGCACAGGGCTCTGACTCTGCCCTCTCTTCCAGCAAGTTCGGTTCTGTTATGTATATTATTGGTTAGTTTGAATTGTACTCCACCCTTATTTGTAGTTATTGGTTCTGTATGCTTATCCCCACCCTTTCCCTCTTTCCTTATTGGTTAACCTACCCCCTTTATAAGCCAGCGAAAGAAGTTCTGTAAGGGCTGTTCCTCTCCTCCCTCTCCCCCTCCTGAACACCTTGTCCCTAAACCCCTTACCCTTAATAAAGGGGAGATAGGAGGGGAACTCCCTCCCGCTAGCC